>ADNK01000548.1:0-12530 GCA_000320545.1 Bigelowiella natans CCMP2755 | reverse complement strand
AGCAAATCGAAACGTTTATTGCTTCTAATCTTAGACTTGCCCACATCATCGTAATCCTACCAAGAAGTATGAATGAAGATGATGGAATGATGATCTTCCTAAACGAACTCTTTTTGATTTTGTATGTAAAGGTAAAAAGTTTAATGTGATGTTCTAAAGTTAAAAGTAAACAGTAAAAGTACCTAAAATACCTAAAAGCTACCTTTACCCAAAAGCTACCTATACCTTTAGGTTTTACACTCTAGAGAAATAAATAAATTTCATTTTACTCAGATTTCGCGGGAAGACACATCGTGCGAATTGTTTTTTTTTATTTTTTATTCATCAAAGAGATACATGTCGCAACTGCAAAACGTAGGCTGTATTTCTCAAAACGTAGACAGGTTGAGATTGGGGGTTTGAGGCAATGAGTCGACTTTTTAGTCCGTAATTTCCTACGATATTTTCTCGATGTTTTTAGAGTTGTTGTGGGATATTGTTGTTGGTATTTCTACAAGAGGGAACACAACTCAACCCCCCCCCATTAGGAGACGAGGACATGATAACATGGAAGCAAATCAAAGGGATGCCAAATCGCCACTTTTGGAGAAACTGAAGAGACTCAAAGTTGTTCTTCTCCGTGTCATCAAGGGAGAGGCGGCATTAGCTGAGTCGCATTTGTGGGATTTCATTGATCAAGCAAAGGGGTTACCGACACAGAGTGGACTTAAAACTCTCCTTCTTCACATTCACAACATTGAAAGGGGGGTGAGAATGGTTGAATCGCTTTTGTTAAATGTCATTGAAGAGGCAGATAATATAGTGGGTTCAGTGAGTTCACCAGATACAAGGAGCATCGTGCACACAAAAGTGAAGAGAGAGAGGAGAAAACGTCGCAGTAATTGTATTCGCACGATCCCACGTTCATTCGAAGTCAAAGAGGTTGTTACAAGAAGAAGGAGTAAGCGTGTTAAACGATACCCTGATAAATATGGACCGTATCTATCCAAGTAGAGTGCATGTCACATGCATCAAGGACATCAAGAGTTACTTAAAGCATGATCAATCATGTCAATGGATTTGCACAATGCACGCGCAGGGTCATGCACGACTTGATTAAGTGCACATGTTTAGCGGGCGGTGCAATTACACGATGGGACGAATGACATTGTTGTGCACAGATCATGTATACAAGAAGCTTGTTGTTCGTGCATGTGTAATGAAGAGCCTAACTTGTGCACATTGATGATCCCAAACCGAAATGAACGGATTGATGTTGTTGAGCGTGCAACACACAAGGCAGTCCATGAAATTGCTAGGTATACTTATGATAGACATGCAATACACAATATATATATTATATATAGTGTATTGCTGTGTCTATTATAACATGTTCGCTGCATCAATGCTTACGATTGAAATTTGGCTAGATTTTGTGCATGTCTCAACGTGCACGAGAAGAAATAGATCCAAAACGACAAACTCGTAAATGTGGACCAGCGCAAGCATGTCTGGTACGCTAGTACGGTCACGTCTCAACGTCTCTTCCATGAGTTCAATTTTAATGAGGATCGATGAAATTGTTTTGGAGGACCTGTGTTAACACGTACTTGTCAATAAATATGAATAAGAAGAAACGTGTTTGTAGTTACAAACACTTTAATAATGGGCAATGAAACATATGACAACATCTTAGAGTCGACGAAGTACTTGACCATGGAATCCTCTTGGAATCTTTGGTATCGACGACGCAGAGAGACCTGGAAGTAAAACAGTCAATTATAATCGTCACAATTCATATGGCTCAAGAGAATAATAAAATCGTGACAGAGAAGGAGGATCGGTTTGTTTTCACCGGTGCAATTGCAAATTTGACGCCCTTTTTTTCCTGCATCCATTCCACAAACCGAGCTAAGGAATACAGCAGTTTGGGATAGGGATTAATTATCATATTTTTCTATTTAGAATGCTAGATTGCTGTGAACTACGGACTATTACCCCGCCACCACCATTGCTATTACTACTACTACTAATGATAATAATAATAATGACACCCGTGAAGTTAGGCTGGACTCTATGCAGATAAGGAATGAGCATCTGATGCTCCTCGACACTGCACCACAGTAGCTTCATAGAGTATCCTGCGTAAAGCAACGCCGCGAGCTGCTTATCAGCTGGACGAAGGGATACCTAAAATTGTGGAAATTGTGTATCTTCCGTGATTATTGCTCCAGGATACTGCTACTTTTTCTTTCCTCTCGTTATATCACTCCATCGACTCTCCTCCTTCTTTTTCTTCTTCTTAAGCATCACCCAATCAGGCTGCAGCTTTTCCAGGAACATGCTCCAGACAGCGATGTCGAGATCTAGAACGAAACAATTGTTGAAGGTACAAAACAAACACGAACTACACACACACACACACACACACACACACACACACATAGCGCATACAAATCTTAGAAAGGGGACAACATACGTATCTTATTCTCCCCTTCGATTAGGTTCTCTCTTTCGGACAACCCACTTCTTCTGATATATTGCTACTACCTGTCATCAGCATGGCCTCCGCAACACTTTGTGCACACTTGCACAATGGTGCTATTAGGGGCGTTAAGGAGCTATCTACTGTACTGGCCTGTCAGAAGGTCAACACAAGGCGAAAAGGGTAAGGACTATGCGGGGAAGGAACCTTGTTTGGTCCTTGTTATCTCCCCAAACACCACAAAAAACATGAGACACACAATGGCGAACGCTATTGATTGATATTGATTATTCAATAGTCCTTTTACCCACCATCACTATTTGCCTTTGATGCTGCTTTTTCCTTGAGGACTTTTTGCGTTTTCTACCGGAAGAAGAGAGGGTGGAGGTGGAAGAGATTACAGCGGAGGCAACCTAAGGGTACGATTGACAACAAAAAAGGATGCGAAATTCATTGCCAACCCCCAGAATTATTATCATCATCCTCACCAATAGATGAACCCTTATATTGGTTTCCGAATCGAATCATGTTGATCATAGAGGTAGTATCATCACAGGCACCATGTGGATTTTAGTGATAGGAAACTTCATCACTAAAGCCTCAATACAATGTCTACACTGATTATTGGCAATCATAACTCGTTAAACTCTCCCTAGTACCTTTTCCTTTTGCTTCTCTTCCTCCTCTTCCGCCCTACAGTGCCTTATAGCAGTGGACCTAATGACAACGACAACAACAAAATCCAACAACAAAATCGAATCTTCTGACACTGCGACTTTTCCGAGATTATAACTATTTAATATCTATATTTCATGGGGTATCATCCCCTTTTAGGAACTCTCGCTACAAATACTTTGTCATTAGGGTGATTAGAGTCAACGATGTCGGAAGGAGCATTTATTTATCTGATTTCAGAGGAACTCACCAGTGCAGTAGAAAGAAATGTACCATAGCTGAGATGACACCACGCCAATGCCTTGAGCGGGACTGAATCATCTGAAATACAAGGTACTTGCTCCTGTGCATAGGCAACAGTGCAGTCGATCGGAAGACAACGAGCGAGGAGACGGCGATGAGGAAGAGTGTAGAAGGAGAAAATCTCGCACAAAATCTGTCCGAATCGCTATCTACTGGGCAAATACAAAGGCAGCATACATGTTCACTCAGTCACCGGTGTTTTGCTGCCAAGTTTCGAAGCTTACTCCTTTGGCCCTTTCCTTGCGAGGAAGAGGACGATATGGAGGAGGAAGAGCTCCTTATACCGCCCGCATTACTATTACTACTGCTGCTAGTAGTATTGACGTTGCGAACATTGACATTGGAGTTAGTCGTCATCGTTGTGGATTGCTTTTGCCGCTGTTGCTGCTGCTGGGTGATGTGGCGACTGAGGATACGTTTTGTACGTGCAGCCTGTTCCTCTAGCGAAGATGCGGGAAATCTTAGTGATAGCATCAAAAAGAACAAGCCTCAAATACGACAAAGCAATGAACAGCAATCGATAGAAACAAGATGACTCTAGCTTATGTTTAATGTGTTGTTTTTCACACGACAGATGCGAGCGATTTTCTATTCATATGTGGTGGAGAATGGGGGGACTTCAAACGGGAAATAAGCGTACAGGGTAGCTACGAGCGCACGGGAGTTGGCCGTATTGGAAGAGGACGAAGAGGAGGAAGCGGAGATAGCTGTTGGTGGATAATGCGTCAAGTTTGAACGTCGTCGGCGTCTTTTTTGTGCAGAGGCAGACGACGCTCGTACTCTTAGCGGCGGAGACATACTGTTCACGTTGTTCTTATTATCATTGTTGTCGTTGTTGTTATTGTAGTCATTTTCGTAGGTGGTGTTTATAGTAGGCGGCAGGGGTCGTGTAGTATTCCTCTGCTGTGAGACAAGAAATGACGCCCCAGAAGTGGTGGAATTGGCTTCCTGCTCCTTCTCCTCCTCCTCCTGCTGCTGCTGCTGCTGCTGCTGCTGCTGAGTGTTGGGGTGGGTCATTGGCGAAAACGACGTCGATTGGAATGGTGGCGGAGTTGCCAACGAGGCGGGTAAGGACGCAGAAGAAGAGGAGGAAGGGTGTCGGAAATGTAAGGGACCAAAAGCCAGTCCGCTGCCGAAGTTTTCGTCCCTGTAACGATGAGGATGATAAGAATAACGCCGATAATAATAAGCAACCGCCAATTTGTAGTCTGAGCAATTCATATTATATTTGAAGCAGCAATAAAAGAGAAATTGTGTGCAATCCTTGGCTTCTTTTCTCTCTTTCGTGTCTCGCTGTTTGATTAGAATCTTCTCATTTGTGATTTCTTCTTCTTCCTCTCCTTCGAACAAACATTAATGGGTTTGACGTGAAGACAGAGTTGAGTCCCTCCTCGCCTTGATGACAAACCATTAGACACATTATCATGGCATTATAATGATTGTGGGGCGTCGTGTAGTAGACCTAATTCTCCAAGAAATTTGCCAGCTTCCTCAAAGATGTTGTCTCCATAGCTAAAGTCTACGCCACTGAAGTCATTGAGACTGCTGCCGTATTAATTCATCCCATACGCAAATCAGCATTAGGATATCCAAATTCAATAAAAAAAAAGATTCAACGAATATTTAAAGGGACCCAAAAAATCCATCACGTTTTCGTTTTCTCATAGAAGAAAAACAGGTTATGCATGCATCAACATTTCTCATTTTTTAATTGCAAATGAATCTTCTAGTCAGGAAAGCAAATTACAGACTCGTTCTCTCCAAGAGCTGCGGCTGCAGCCGTTGTTGCCTGTTTATAATACAAAAGATGCACGTGTGAATAATACATGAAGTGGCATGCCTGTTTTGTTTGTGTGTTGATTACTCTTTCAACAACTCTTTGCGATGAGAGTTTCTCGTCGGTCTTGCTCGCATTCTTCTCGTCATCGGTCGCTGTTTTCCGCTTCTGTAACATTGTGTTGAATTCATCAACGCCACCCAGCCTTTGCCCACCCAAAAAGCACTCTCTGGACGCACGTTGCTACAGTCATCTTATATTCAATTTCCAACTGATGATGATGCTGCTGCTACCGCAGATGCATTCAATTTCACGAGCACACAAAAGAATGCAGTTTTGCCTTTCCTCGATCTGGGGGAAATAGTCTTGTAAACAATTTTGAGTATCGTTGTAATCTTACCTTATCGTTTGGCATAATATTTACTTGGATCTTGAAAGGTTTTGGGCAACCCTGAAGGTGTAGGGTAGCTTCTTTATCGTAGTGATGGTGATGATGATGATGACATGAATGTTGTGGTGGCATGGAGTAGTAAAATAATCCCTGCAAAATGTGTTGGGAGTGTGCGTTCCTTACTTCCATGATGTGCCTGTCGACCCGCTCGTTTGGGTCTTCTCCTCTACAAAGTTATTTTTAATATCTTATTGATTGAGTATGGAAATGTTTAATTAAGGGACATTGAAAATATTAGGTACATGTAGATCTAAGATAGAAACCTGCGAATGGGCACTGCAACCGAACACATTGGGCATATTGGCGCTCGGGGGGCGGGTCTGAGAACCATATTTAGGACTTGCTTGTCCCCACAACTAGGCTTGGCGCAAACGGGGGGGCTGCCATCTCCTTTTTCCTCCATCTTGTCTGCTTTAACCGATACAGGAAGTGCGAGCCCGTCTCTCCTTTTCCCTTTGTTTGATCAGTTGGTAAGAAAATGATGAGGTGGTGTCGAAGGAGCTGCAGAGCTGCAAACAGGGACCTACACGCAAAGGGAAGCAGATAAGGAGAGTCTATCTAGATTAATATTTATCCGTATCATATCTAATTAAAACTTATAATTACGATTATACTAAATTCTATTGTATTAAATTACATAATTTCAGTAATTTTGGACCTGAAAACAACTAACAGTTGTTACTTTTTGTGACTAGATAAAAATAAAAAAGGCTTGCTCCTTTTCTTAACCTGTATTGAGATATCATTTTTATTCGAATTTGGTCGAAGATAGATGTAAACAAAAAACTATTATTTAAAATGTAATAATCCCCTTATTTAATAGATTAACGACATAGATTTACACACGGCGCCAAATAAAAACTTCGTGTCACCGGTTATCCGGATTTTTTACGACAGTTACCTTTCTCGGCAAACATCCTTGGTGCTGTAGGCAAAACTGAAAGGTATCATAATTTAGATATTTAGTAGAAATATTAAAATTATATTGACTTTTAATTTGATTACATTCAGAAATAAATATTATAAATACATAAATTTGTATTTTATTTTTGTTTTATTTAATTATTAGATGTCCGCTCCGTAGTCTGAATTATTGAATTAGACATTTGACGGACAAACCTACGTTCTAGTTGTAAGAGCAGAGATTGATGAGGTCGTCAATAACAAATAGCAGAGATTTTATCAATTATTGGTATTTGTTCATTATTATGGAAACAACTCATGACGTATCATTTTTATCCAGAGATTCGTGTCAAAAGACATGAAGTTTCAACACGTAGTGAGATAAATGGGTCAAATTTTATCAAGTGTGATTTAAATTATTCAGATTAAGAAAGTGAGAGAAGACTTTTTGAATGCCTGTTTTGAAGGGACATTACTTTTATGTCGATGATTTATGTTGCATTTATTAAATAAATCAGAAAATAAATACGATATTATTCAGAAATGGCTATTCTAAACCAATTTGTAGCTGGTTCTAGTCTGAATAACAATATCATTCATAGATAATAAGACTTTATTTCTACTTATATTGAGTATAGTGAGTAAAAATAATGGCGATTTACACATTGTAGAGACATTTTGTTGAATATTATCATTTTTATGGGCTTCCGCGATTTTATTAACTTCATCAATCGGATCTTTACGGCATTGAGACCAGTGCTGGGAAAGGCGAGTACCATTAGAAGCGTCATCCTTCTTAGAATGACGCAGATGATGAATATCCCCTGTTTTATCTTGTTTTCGTTCTAACTGCGTTGCGACATATTGAGCCCCATCTCCGCCAGCTCCCATCTTTCATTCCATCCCTGCCCAATCAACCCGTGAAGGAATAGGGCTGCAGAGATATAAGCCTTTAAACTAGGAGGAATGCGGTTCCTGTCTATTGGGGTTGCTTTATGTGCCACCATTGCTCTTGGGAAGGAGTTCCAAGGTGGGGAGAAACTAAAATCAGATGGCAGTTGTACTTTTTATCATGATCGCATTGAAGGCGTTAAATTAGTTTTACTCATTTTCCTGTGGAGATTCCTGTGAATCTATTACGCGGGATTAATCAAATTAACTTATTAAAGTTAGTAACCAAGAATCGGAATTTAAACCATCAATTGATGAGCAGAGTTTTAATTTACATATGAAATCTCTTAGGCGCACACCTCGAAAGTGGACTCCTTGGCGCAGCCGCTGGAATTCCTGATGCAGAACATTATTCTTTTCAAACTTTCGCGCCAGAAGGGCCCAAGATCGAGGCTGCACCAGCCCAGCTTTTGACCACGGAGTCCGGATTAAATATGGCGGAATTATCTACCCAAATTGCAATGGTCCTAGATATGACTGGGATGGCTACGCAGGTTCGTACAATCCATCTTTACCTTTTGTACATGCCTACACCTGTTCTACCTCCTCTCTCGAATACAAACAAATCTTCATGACGGATTTATATCGTTTCAGGCGAAACCCTGCCCTATTCCGTATGCAAAGTTTCCGGTTGAGAAGGGGAAGTGCCGCTTCGTGAACTCAGGAAAGAAAATTCCTGTTCCTTCTGCAGAAGATAATACAGGATGGTTCACAACAAATGGATGGAACTATTCCGGAAATGTGGAACCTTCCTACGAAATGCTAGAAAATCGGGCATACTCACTCGGAAATTCATCCATTGTCTTCACAATGCATGACGATTATGAAAACCGCGAGACTTGCACTACGGTAATAAAATGTGTGTGTGCGTGTGTGTGTGTGTGTGTGTGTGTGTGTGTGTTTGTGTGTGCGGTTCGATAAGCCTGTGATTAACGATCGCGACTCTACTCCTTATTCAGACCATTGAAGTCGTTGATAACGAAGCGCCTACATTTACATTTCGCTCACTCACCGGCAGTTTGTGCGGTGTAACTTTAACACCCCATGTGAACGATCCTGATAAGTGCGGCTCCACGATGAAGTGGGAAGTTCCATCTGCGGCTGATAACTGTCCAGGTTAGAGACATGGCCATCTGTAAATTATGCATTCGTGCTTAAATCATCGACGTTGTTACATTCTAGCATCTAAATCAGAAAATACCTGACTCTTTTCTTTCAGAAACTCAAGCTTATTTTTGTGATATTATACAGGAGCGACAGCGATAGCCCCTCCTGCAGTCCACACCGGACACTTCTTTCCCGTGAATGCTGCTCCGCACGTCGTTCAGTACGAAGCTATTGATACCTCGCTTAATAAAAAGATTTGTACAATCAAATTCGACGTGAAAGATATTACAAAGCCAAAACTCAACTGCAAAAGCGCATCTTTAGAGCTTCCTACCTCTGCCGCTAACTGTAAGGCAAAGCTGAAGCACGATGTCCAGTGTGACTATTCAGACAACTGCCAAGGGGGCGCGTATACTTGTAACCACCACGAGTTCGGCCCCGGCACAACCAATGTTACATGCACTGCGACTGATTTAGCTGGACTCAGGACTGTGGTCCAGACCTCAGTGACAGTCAAAGATACCAAATCTCCCGAGGTGAGAAACTGTCCAAGTAACATCGTCAAAACCTTGGTTGATGGACAAAAAACGGAGATTGCGGTCTGGACGCCGCCTGTTGCCGATGACAATAGCTGTGAGGACATAAAATGCAACGAAATCCACGGTTACAAACCTGGAGATAGTTTTGCAGCGGGCGACCACACTATTTCGTACTCCTGCTCGGACTCCAGCGGTAACTCTGCAACTTGTGCTTTCTCGCTCAAGGTTGACGGCAAGGTTAAATTTACCAAGTGCCCGGTAGCAGTCACCGCGATTGCGCATATGCACTCCTCCGAAGCACCTGTTTCCTTCGAGTTGGCAGCAGTTAATTCAGAAGGTAAAAATGCAATAATCTCTCCTGACGGAGTCTCCCTACTTTCTGGAATGGCTTTCCCAGTGGGTAAGACCTCCGTCTCCTTTACAGCAAAGGATGTCGACTCTGCAGCAACAGCCAAGTGTAGTTTCACTGTGGATGTACGCCTCGAGGGAAAGCCTGAAGGGCCGTCGGGAGGTGAGAACGTGTGTCCGGAGAGAATGACGGTTGAAAGTTCCAAAATTGGCGCAGCAACTTGGCATCAATGCGGGGGGTTTGTCGCAACGACTAGCGGCCCCGCGGAGAATTACACTATCACATCTGTCGCGGAGAAAATCTTCCATGGGTGCTGTAAGCCCAGCGATGTTTGTGTTGGAACCTCACTTTACAAACGATGTGAACCGGGAACAAACATCCCAACAAGCAAACCAACACTTCAGCCAACCACGAAGGATCCCACAAGCTTTCCCACACCCACCATACCCACCCCAGAGCCTACCAACAAGGACATATCAAATGACCACAAGGGGCCTGAAACTGTGGCGCACAGTCCGACAGGGAAGCCATCGGTTGCAGCTCCAACAGCACAACCTCCGTCCCCAACTGCTTTACCCACCGCACCTATCAACGATCCCTCACAGACCAAATTTCCAACCCCGAAAGCAGCGGGAGGTGATAATAATAAGAACACCACCAATACGACACCAACTGCGGAGCCCACAGCTACGGCAGTGATTGACGGAGGAGGAGGAACCTCTTCAATTCCTGATGTAGCTACTGGAAGCCCTACGGAGAGGCCTGATCCTACATCTAAGCCCACCGCATCCCCCACTTCGGCAAAGGATGTAGATGATACCCATCTTCAGACATTGCCGCCTTCCACTCCCACAACAAATAAACCAACGCCGCAGCCGACCACCACTATCGTTCAATGGGATATTCAGTTCAAGTGGTCCGGTGCCAATAGTTGCGAGCGAGGACTCCATCAATGGATCAATGAAGAGGTCAAGAACACTTGGATGGGTATCTTAGCTAAGCATAAAGTTCAGTTCAACCGTCTTAACCTAACCGCCGAGACTTCCTGCCCTAGTGGCAGCAGCGGTACTTCAAGTCGTGGTGGCGACAATGCTGTGACGGACTCCTTTGCACCAGTGACACGCATAATGCTCGCCGTGCCAGAGACCTCTATAACGAGATTCCAAGAGAGTCCGATCTGCTACGCGCTCTGCCAACCTAGGATGGTACGAGAATCTGACCGCATTTGGCAACCTGAGAATCGGCTTAAGGTAAGATATGGAGAGCCAGGAGTCCAGATGGTACCTACTTACTGTCCGGCTGCAGCATGTGCTTTCTTCACGCCAGCGCCCGGCTCCGGATCGACGAACCAGGCTGTTGAAACCTCAAACAGGTCGGATTCGACTAAATCCGGGTCAATCCAGAGCGATATGTTTACTGTCATCCTAGGCGTATGTGTCTTCATTCTATTGATGTGCTGTTGCTTCTGCGCGTGCTGCTGCTTCGGTGGCAAAAAGAAGAGCGAGGCGGAGGAGGAAGACGATGACGACTTCCGTCCGTACCGTTTCCGAAATGTGGAGGCAGGGCCCTCTCTTTGGTCCGGCATCAGTGAGGTCGATAAAGAAGAAGAAGAAGATGCCGGCGCAGAGGAGTTCGTTCCTGAGCAGGAACCGCCACATGCACCACTTCCTCCCGCTGTCATGCAATCGGATGACTATGATGGTGAGTACCATGGGCGATTGGATAGAGATGTATTGTTGGATAACAGTGACGACGAGGATGTCCACTATGCTCAAGACATCAACCTCGGAGACTATAAGGCTGGTGCTTATGAGGAGGTCGTGGAGGGGACAGTTACAACGACGACGACAACAAATGAACAAACAGCAACGCAGCATCGGGACAAAAAAGATGAAATGCAGACAGAAAAAAGTGATTTCGTATCCCCACCGAATGATGATGGTTCCTCTAGCCATCCTAGTGAAATTATTCTTGATAACAGCGATGATGAAGTAGATGCCCCAGCTCTCCCCTCTGCACATATAGAGGGCGACTCAAAAGATACAGTTGAGATTAACGACGAGGAAATACCTGAAGTCGTTATATAAACCGCTGGCCTATTGAGAGTAGATTAGACAAGAAATAGAATCTCAAACAAAGAAAGAGAAGCAAAAGTTGCTATACGATGAGACGACAAAACATCTTACAAACATCGCAGCAAAGAGTTAGGAACACTTTGTGTGGTTCGAGACTAACAAACATTGCAGAGTGTTGCTGCAAGTGAATTGAGTGATTACTAGTTGGTTGAGGCTTGGACACATTTTTTTTCAACACAGAAAAGCTGAAACCTCAATTTGAAACAATGCGGTGTGTGGTCAATCTAGCAATGCGCAATTCGCGCGTGCGCATCTGTGACAGTGTGCTGCGCGTGTGCATCCTGCACTAGACGGTAGTCTACTAGAAACTTGACAATGACACAATCCATCACAATGGCAAGGTGTCGCGTTTGCGCGCTAGCTGCGATGCGTGCTCATCGTGCACCGCACTCTAGCAAATGCTTGCGATCTGCTCGTTGCGTTGCTGTTGCGGCACAACCAGGTCAAACCCGGTGGCCACTTGGCTGTGGCGCAAAAGGCGAGTTGCGCGCGTGCGCACACGCCCAACGACAGCTTCAGATTGATGAATGTGATCACAGAACACAACTGCAACCTGGCCGAGCGTCAAAAACCAAATTTTCACCGAGAAATGACCAAAAACACCGTGTCGCTTTCAAGGCCAAAAACGCTGTTTTCACCAAATAAAAGTGTGAGAGCTACAGCAAGAGTTGCAAACAATGTGCAGCGCTGCAGCAATGTTTTGAATGCGCAAGCGCGTGCGCACACACTGACTGCACGTGCGATGCACGAAAAATCCCTGCTGCGTGCGAACACATCTCACTTTTCACTGTGCTGTCGAAGCTTCAAATCGCTTTCAAGCGCTCTAGCGCTCGCTCGCGCTGGCTCACACGTAGGGACATCCAGTACACAGGCTCA
>ADNK01000550.1:0-229519 GCA_000320545.1 Bigelowiella natans CCMP2755 | reverse complement strand
TAGTGGTAGTACACAATGAGAACTACGATGGTTGAAAAGGTATGCTGACCAGGACGAAGAAGACCTGGAGATCGCGACGAGACTTCTTGGTTGTCCTCCCTTTCTTTCACAGTTATCATGGTGTTATCTGCCGTTATTTCTCACATCATCGTCGTATGAAAGGTCTTCAACGCCCAAAGGCTAGTCCTGATACAGGCAGCAGTGGTCATAATGGCAATGAAGAAGAGAAGAAGGGGGATGGCATTTCTAGTAGTGAGAAGAAAAACCAACAGCAACATAGCAGCAGCAGCTATAGTAAAAGAAGGCCTAAGGTCATTCCTTTTCAAAAATTCTTTCATGTGTCGGTTTTCCATCTCGATGCTGCTCTCCTTCTTCTTCTTCTTCTTCTTCTTCTTCTTCTTCTCTGTTGTCCATGAGCTCAGCGTCATTGAATGAAATGGTATCATCACTAACTGTATGCATTGTAGGAGGAGGACGATGAGGCTGTGGAGAAACAAACAGTTAAATCGACAAACCAATGAGATTGTTATAATTATGACCAATACTATAATCAGCATGATCAACACATTCTTGTCAGTATTTTTTACCATAATTTCTTCACCATTCACCACGATTCCTTTTCTTCTTCTCCTTCTTTCACGTGATTGATAACTGCTTAACCAACAACCCCCTCGCCCCCCCCACGGAAAAACAAAAGGTTGGAATTGAGGAGCTCGATTGCCTGACCGGCAAGCCTCTCCGCGAAAAACTCTCTGGAAACAAGAAGGACGACGGGGAAAGCAAAAATGACGATAAGAATGGGAGCGTAGGCAGCAATGTCCATCATGACGACGATGATGATGATGACAAAAAGGATGAGGACTCGCCGCCCTATCGGTGGATGTTGCATTAAGCTGTTAATGATCATGACCATGATCATGATGTGAGAGAATGGTGGTGTGGGTGCGACGTGATGATAATTTTTTATCTGATGTCGATTTCTCTTCTTATACTCGTTCCTGCCCCCACCCCCGTCCCCCTTCATTAGGATCTTATACGCTGTGCCTGTTTGCGCACCTTTTGCTGCTGTGAGCGATTACAAATTCAAAGCAAAAGTTGTCCCTGGTAAGACAACGGCCACGACGACAGAGAATGCTGCCTTCGTGAACGATAAACTTCAATATATAAAAACTGTTCCCCAATCATTGATTGATGAATATACCTATAACATAATGTAAGAGGTTGTGTGCAATTAAACCAGGTAAAATGAAAAAGGGAAAGGCCGTGAAGGCATGTATTGAGGTGGCATATATCCACCCTTGTTTATACCCCATCTCGTCTCCATTTACCACATTGGTCGACGTGAAACCATTTTCTGTGTCTATCTAAGTGCTCTGCTCTGGTTCTTCATTTGCCTTTGATAGAGTTTCACTAGAATGCCCATCTGCACCGTCACCGAGAAGTCGATAATGAGAGGAATGGACGAAAACAAGATGGTAGCAGTTATGATCTCAAATTCAAAGGTATACTGAGTGTGCTAGGATAAACGAAGAGCAACGCCTTGCATGCATCGTTCAGAGAAAAATGAAAAGGCATCATCATCACAGAAGATGCAATAATCTGCATGTATTTCCCTTTCGTGCTCACACCACATTACGCTTATCATGCGTCAGGTTGTACTTGTGGGACCTGGTTCGGGTAAAGGCGGTGGTGGTGGCCGAAGACATCATAAGGGGGGGAAGAAGAAGAAGAAGTCGCGGCGATAAGCATACGAATAGCAGTCAACACACAGGACGGATGGTGTAACGCTATGCCTCAATATATGTGTAGACTGTTATGTATTGTCTCTTGACACGTACATACTAGCATACGGCATCAAAGCATCGATGTGCAGCACGTTTCGCGAAAGCTTCGCGAATGATTACGCAGTGCACGATTTAATAAAAATATAATCTTTAATAAAAATAAACACAACTCTTCAAAAGGAAGCAAACGTGCCTTTCCCCCCCCCTGCCTACTTGTGCACGTAGCGCCTTGTAGCGCGTACCACTACGCGGGCACAAGTCACGTGCGACAACAAAGGGGTTGTCGCGGATATAGAATATAGATAACGTAGATATTAATACAGCATAGGCACGTGGGTTCCGGCGGGACTCATGGCAGCACACCGGAAGTGTGCTGCCCCACGTGCGGCGGCATTCGCGAAAGCTTCGCGAATGATTACGCAGTGCACGATTTAATAAAAATATAATCTTTAATAAAAATAAACACAACTCTTCAAAAGGAAGCAAACGTGCCTTTCCCCCCCCCTGCCTACTTGTGCACGTAGCGCCTCGGCCTGTGAACACCTTACGCGCAACAACCTTTGGCTTCCACACACGGGAAACGATTTGACTAACAATGTCACAGCAGCTAGAAGAACAGCAGGACTTTGGCTCGCAGGCCGTGCAAGGGCACGAGCAGAAACAGGAAAGGAAGGGCGATACGGACGCTAAGGAAGGAGGAGGAACACCTCCACAGGCACCGCCGGGACCAGCACCCGGGATTAAGAAAGCAGATGCAGCAGCAGAGGCACTGGAGAACTTCTACGAGGCGGACGACGAGGACGTGGCCGCCGAAAGCAAGAAGGTCGTAATGGCATTACGAGCCTTGCGACCCAGGGCGAGCAACTACGCCAAACTGAAAGTATCGATAGAATACAAGTATCAGACACATGATGTTTGGGCAGCTATCATGCAGGACATCATGGATTACGAAGCAGACTTACCTCCAGAGTGGGCAGCTTTGTTTAGGAACGACGGGGGTCTGGGCGCCTCGCGGGGGACGACCCAGAGCACCGTCAAGCAGCAGCAGCCGGTACAGCGGAACACCCAGTTCATGTCTGTTAAAACAGCACCGGTTATGATAACGAAATACAACGGGAAAAGAGGTGAGGCAAGGAGGTGGTGGAAGAACGCTAGGAGTATACTCTGCGACTTTACCCCTAACCCCACCGAAAACGACAAGCTCAAATGGCTAGCTATAATAAAGCAAGCCATGGACCTTTACGAGACAGGCAGGACCCGGATCAGGCAGCTAGAGAAAATACACACTACAGTTAGTGGGCTACGAGACGTTGAGGCGATAATGAAGGCTTTTGTAAATGAACAGGATGCTAACTCCCTACCCCAGGCTATTAGAAAATACAGAGCAATGATGCAGCATGAGAGAGAACCTGTTAGAGACTTTGCCACGCGCTTCCAGGATATGATCGACGAACTACATGATTTTAATTACAACACAGGTGATGATCAGGCAAGGTTTGAAGAGTTCAAGTTAAAGATAAAGGAATCCACTTACGTTACGGAGAAAGGCTACACCACGATGGAGGCAGCAGTGCAGGCTATATCCCTACGCGAGCAGGAGCAGGACCGCAAGTTTACCAGCCCTAAGGTACCTGGCATAGGAAACATTAACGCTATTAAGCCGCAGCGAGACTGGTACAAGGACAGGGAAGGTAACCGACGTTGCGGATACTGCTCACGTAAAGGGAAACACACCGCTAAAGACTGCAGAGACAGGAAAGAAGGACGACCCAGGATGACGATCAGGCAGCTCAACGAACACTACGAGAAGTTAAAGAGAAAGAAAGGCAGAGGACAAGGATATAACAACAGCAAATGGCAAGGCAGCAACAACGGGAAGAACAATAAATATAAGAACAAAAAGCAGAACAGTATCAATGCTATACAGCAGCAGATAAACGGAATATTAGATCACCTTAAGCAGGCGCCGACGAAGACAGCAGTACCAGCAACGCAGGACCAAGACAAGCCCATGACCCTAGACGACATAAAGAACTTAGGAGTATGCAACATTAATGACGAAGACGCTACAGGACTATCAAAGTTGCTATGACCAAGGTTAAAGTTAAAGACAGCTACGGAGACTACAAGAAACTACCTGCCCTTTGGGATAGTGGCAGCATGCCGAAGTCCTTCATAAGCCTAAGCACAGTAAGAAGGTTAGGACTATTGGATCAAGTGACTAAGAAAGAACGTAAATATGCTCAAGCAGACGGAAGCTCTTCCATGAAGACCGTCGGTGAGCTAATGCTAAAGCTACAGATACCTGGCAGCGACGCGGAGACCCAAATCAAGACCCGAGTAGCCATGACTTTATCCATGGAACTACTCCTCGGACAGGATGCCCTAGAAAAATTAGGGGGGATCATATCATTCTACAATCACAAGATATACTTTGCTAAGTTGCCAAAGAAGTCAGGCAGGACCATCAGCCAGAACATGATACGGCTTGACGAGTGGACCTCTGAGTCAAGCGTTAATGCGTTAGAGTTTATGGACCTAGCGGACAACAAGCTACCTACACCTACCGAGCTACGGAAGAAGAACCCCGGCAAGACCATCCGACAGATAACGGAGCTACTGGACAAGACCCCCCCAGCTGATGATTGGGATATCGACAAAGGCAAAAAGTACATTAATAAAATATTAAACGAGAAGTACTCTGACATCACCAAGCCGACGACGAAGCCCTCCAGCAAGCTTACCCCAGTAAAGATCGAGCTAAAGAAGGGATACGAAGAGTGCATCATCAATGACCCAGAACATAGGCGACCGGAAGCGGACTGGGAAAAGATAGAGTGGCAGATCAATGAATGGGCAAAGGAAGGGAAGATAGAGCCAAGCAACTCACCATGGAACGTGAGACATGTGCTAGCTAAGAAACCTACTTACCCTTTCTTCCGCCTGGCGCACAACTTCATCCGCCACAACCGAGTAATAAAGAGGATCCAGACACCTACACCAAGGATAGATGACGTTATTGAACACGTCATAGGATACAAATACTACTCTTCCCTAGATAAAAATGAATCATACATGCAGACACCCATCCACAAAACCTCCCGCCCCATTACCGCGTTCTCCAGCAGCACAGGAAGTGGCACTTCGTCGTATTCCCTTACGGCCTAAGCATATCAGGGGATGCGTTCAGTAGTCAGAACTACAGGGCATACACACATGATGGGATGGCGTCTGTGTTGTGGGTGTTTGTGTTTGTGTATGTGGATGATGACATAATATGTACCAACACAGTCGTCGCTCAGATCTTCCTCCTGGAAAATATATTTATTAGGTTTGCACACTTCGGTTTTACTATTAGACTGCAGAAGTGTACATTCCTAGCTACAAGAATCAAGTGGTGTGGATATTACTGGAGCAAGGCCGCATCACCCCAAACCCCGAGAAAGTAGCAGCACTACAGCAAGCCCCTAAACCTAAGAATGCAAAGGAGTTAAAGTCATTCTTGCAGACTGCAGCTTGGATACTACGTAGGTTCTCCCCTACCTACGCTAGGACTGCAGCTGCTTTTACTACTGCTTACCGGAAGGAGAACTCTGTAGGCCTCAGCTTCGCTAAGGTGTGGGCCAAGGCTGGCCTTGATGCCCACTTCGATAACCTAATAAAGTTATGCAGCAACACCCTATTGAATGCTAAGCTAGACACTACTAGACCAGCTACCCTATGGACAGACTGGTCTAAGCTAGGTATGGCTGCTGTACTTACCCAAGACCAGCAGATCATACGGGTGTGGGGCAGGGCCTGCACAGCAGCTGAGGCCAAGTACAGCCCTACAAAAGGAGAGTATAAAGCCATGACTGAGGCGCAGAGGAAACTAAGATACTACCTGCTGTCGGTGCCCAGCTTCACCTTAATGACTGACCACAAGCCCCTCCTAGGCATCGACCGCAAGCTCGAAGCGCCTAACGATGAGTATGCAGCTATGAGGGCGGACACGGAAGAGTTTAGGGACAAGAGGACAGTGGTCTACGCACCAGGAGACAAGCAGCTTGCTGACTATTTCAGCAGGCTGTTCGAAAAGAAAGTCCCTACCCAGGTCACCCCTATGGTTAACGCGATTACCTTCGAGGACGGCGACTTCCTGCCTGAGCCAGAGGAGCTCCAGCACCTTCAAGAACACCTGGATAAATACAAACACAAGCATGAGGTACTTAGTGATAGGATATATGTATACACTAATAATGTTAGGCGTACCTACGTGCCACGGCGGACCAGGGGAGCCCTTCTCTTTACCGCCCATGGACCTGCACACGTAGGAGAAAACCATATCACTGCTCTACTCTACCATTACTACTGGCCCTACAAGCTAAAAGAGATAAGGACATACCTGCGTGGCTGCAGGTGCTCCAGCTTGAAGGCGGCAGGCGTCGCCACCAAGGAGTCCAGCAAGAGCCGTGCATCTAAGAAAATCAAAGCAAGGAACTTCTTAGATATCGTGCAAATTGATGTTTATAAGTACGATGGCTATCACTACCTTACCTTCGTTGATGTGGCCACTGGAAAGTGCTGGGTTAAAAAGATTATCAAGGTCAACGTTGCTAAGAAGAACAAAGGCTTATATAAGCAGAGGCTTACTAACTGCTACCGTACCTGGGAGTCTGAGCTCCAGGCTATCCCTGATGAAGTTAGCATAAACAAGATACCAAAGAAGTTACATGTGGATAATGAGACCTCTCTTCTACAGCTACCACACCCTAATATTGATGCCTCACCTGTATACTATGCCCAGTCCAACTCCAAGGTAGAGCGACTCCACCGCACCTTGGCCAACCTAAGCAGGATAAATAGCACCACACCAGACAAGATACAAGGGTTAGTAAACGACACCTTCACGTCTGGGGGAGGTATCAAGGATAAGGAGAGGGAAGAAGGCGACGACAACGACGACGATACCGAGAGCGAAGACGAGAAGGTCCCGTACGATGGCCGAGTTCTAAAGGAAGGACAGTATGTTAGGGCCAAGGTAAATCTGAGATCGAGAAATAAACAAGACCCCTTCTGGGGTGGCGTTGCAAAGGTTACCGAGAGGAAGGGGAGGAAGCAGTACTACATCTATGATGGGAACAGGGTCACCTTGCGCCACATCAGTCACCTAAAGAATTATGATATCGGTGAGAAGCTCCTAGAGGATGTTAAAGTAAACCCTACTGTGTGGGAGCGAGCAATGCCTTGTTTAGGACCCCGACCTAAGTTCGATGTGGAATATGGAAACAATAAGGTCAGGGTGAACGACGATTGGCGCATGAAGATTGTCTATCTAGGCTACCCTGGATTACGAAATATGGAGAGGGTAGCTATGAAAATAAAGGACGGAAAATATCAGCTACTCTACCTAGCTGTTCCCGACTTACCCTTTGAGCACTGGTATAAGGTCCTGGGGGACCTTGATGCAGAGGGCTGGTATGGACACGAACCTAAGGACGAAGGTGAGTTCTGGGTAAGCGACAAAGGAGATAAGGTTAGAGAGGAATCTATTACCTGGTGGTTGGTGAAGTTCCGAAAGCGATGAAGGTCTAAGGGAATAAGGAAGGAAGGAAGGAGCAACGTGACTTGGGGGAGGTGTAGCGCGTACCACTACGCGGGCACAAGTCACGTGCGACAACAAAGGGGTTGTCGCGGATATAGAATATAGATAACGTAGATATTAATACAGCATAGGCACGTGGGTTCCGGCGGGACTCATGGCAGCACACCGGAAGTGTGCTGCCCCACGTGCGGCGGCATTCGCGAAAGCTTCGCGAATGATTACGCAGTGCACGATTTAATAAAAATATAATCTTTAATAAAAATAAACACAACTCTTCAAAAGGAAGCAAACGTGCCTTTCCCCCCCCCTGCCTACTTGTGCACGTAGCGCCTCGGCCTGTGAACACCTTACGCGCAACATTCCATGCAGCTGCTCCCATTACGCGCAACACGCACATGCAGCATGGAGTCCTCATCTGCACAACATGCGATGCAATTTGTCGAATGGTCACGGTGCGATCATTGTCTCAATCACTGCACACATGCGATGAAAGGCATGTCTAACGCTAGAACGTGCCTAGCAGGTCAGAGGTGGTGCATCGATGTGGCAGAAGCCATGTGGTGAGTGATTCACTCGGCGTCTAGCGTCACTTCTTGCACAGCAAAGTGTTCAAAAGATCAAAGTTTTGATGATCATGTGCATTTGTGGCTACGTCTATGTGTCTGCACAAGGTGCTCCATCAGGATGCTTGTATCAGCGACCGCCGTGCTAGCGACGCAGGTCTAAATGCATCAGCAACATTGCAACATCTCTGACAACAGTGCGCTAATTGAACAAATGTCTCAATTGTTGCGTCGAAGCATGGAAGCTGTGAAGCCTGCAACTAGTGCTGCTAGACTTAAAATCGAAAGGATCCCCGCGGAACTCCCACAAATAGCTCTCCTCTTCTCCTTCGTTGGGTTTCTTTTCTGTTCTGTCAATATTATACTGCGTAGCCTAATGATAAATCACGGTTCATCATTATGAAAGAGGCGTAGGACAACAGGGAACCGAATTAACAGATGAGTACCTTTCTGGCCAGTCTTCTCCTTTCTTGAAGAGTCCCCTGGGAACCTCTGCCAATCGCATTAGATCCTTGGCTGATTTTGGCATCATCCCTGCGGTTTTTAGCACAGTCTCTTCCCAAAATCCCCCTCCCATCGCTTCGCGAATCGCTTCCTACCGGAAGATGCAGAAATAAATTTTTAGGTGAGGAAGATATGAGAGAGAGAGAGAGAGAGAGAGAGAGAGAGAGAGAGAGATGAAGAGGAAGGAAAGCAAGACTACCTCAAACTTGCACGGGTGGGCAGTGGCCAGACAAACGATTTTTGGGGCCTAAGATGATAATAATGAGAGGAAAAGGATTCCAGACTGTTACTTCCGCCTTTCACTATCCACCCCCTTTATTTTTCTTCTCTCCTTTCCATTCCTCCCCGCTACATATCACCATAGGCCCCAGCTTTGTATCCCGAAAGAAGCCTAATGCTTTGTTTTCTCGGGTGAAATTTCTGGCCGCATAGATCCCCACTGCTGTGTGAGGATCTGCCAAGTACCTAAAGAGAGAACACACATTGAAACGACTATAACTTCGCCCCCACGTCCCAAACCACTGTTCTTCTCCCTTATATTTTTAGAGTCACGGGCACTTTCGGTCTGTGTAGAGGTCTTTGATCGTCTGCAACATTGGCCCATCATTGACTCGGACCGTCGAAATCAGTTGCTGTAAATGATAGATGATTCCAAAAAATTGAAAGACTTCACAGAAGAAACAACAAAGCGTCGTTAGTCTATCTAGTAGCAACACAAATAAATCGGTGTTCCTTGATTGCTGTCTCAGATTGTTGAGGTTGATGCTGGAGACTAGCAAAGATACCAACCCACTAACCCAAGCTATTTTCCCCCCACCGCCTCATCGCAATTTCTTTCAACCTTCAGCTTTATATGGAGGTTCTGAGACAGCGACATAGAACCCTTTTCCTTTAAGAAAATCAATAAAAGAGTAAGACTATGTCCATCATTTTCCAAAATCTTCTAATCTCATCCAGCCCCGTCTCCTCCTCCTCTTATTCCTTGTATCTCTCAACCCACGCACTTCCATTTGCTTCATGATCTCCGCCTGGCTTTTACCATCGTCCAGCAAATACATGACGCGCTCGAAGTTGTAGGGAACCTTTCAAGTATGAATACCACATCAGGTTTCTAACCAAGTTAAACTATTGAAACATCTGGATGGGGATAGGACCTGGATATTTATCGCCTCGGAAAGTGTGCGCGCAAGGTCCTTCTTGCGGAACACTCCAGTCGTTACAGCTCTGACAGAGATAATAAACACAGCAGCATCCCTCTCGTTTTTTAAATTGTTCTCCATTAATTCTACAGCTCCGATTACAACTCTGCAAATAACAAACGTTATCCCCCCCCCCTCCCCCCTTCACCACATGCACAAGCTCACCGATGCAGTATATCGTTGGCGTTAACTCCACATACAAACCGCCCCACTGGCAAGCCCATTTGCTTCGCTAAGATACCTGACGGAAAGGTGAGTTACGGAAACGGTGCGTGTGCATTCTATTTGTACACCTATATGTGTATATATGTGTATATGTGCGACGAATACCAGCGGTGACGTTGCCCATAGCACCGGTTGGAATGCTGAATACTAATTTTGTGCTCACAGATATTTGAGCGGTCGATAGTGACTGACAAAAGACAAGAAGCCGAATAAGAAAACGACAGATCGATGTGATGATGATAGAAGACAGGCTTAAGGAAGAAAGGAAAAGTCACACAGGAAAAGGAGAGGAAGAATGCGGATAAAAAGGAAAAGCTTTTCTGGACAAATGATTCGTTGCCACCACCACGGTCTTGCAACCTCACCTTAAGATAGACGAAGAAGTAGTGTACTGTTTGTGCCAGAATCCTTAATCACACACACACACACACACACACACACACACACACATACACACACACATACGCACACACACACATTAGCACATGTGATTTCTAAGTCAGATATATATATATATATATATATATATATATCTCCTTCCTTGCATTAAAAGTATTTTTCACGCACCACAAAGTATTTACCTGCCAATATTGATCGAATTTACAGAGCAAAGGTTGTAGTCTTTCTGAATCTGATTGATGTAGAAGGATCACGAGGGGAGGAAGGAAGAAAGAGATAGAGCGAGAGAGAGAGAGAGAGAGAGAGAGAGAGAAGGTGTCAGAAAGGGATAAAAAGAAAGAAGAGGTATGAAACATACACTCTCAAGAAATATCACCGCATAAATACTACTATGACTACTCCAGGAATAATATAGTGCTTATCGAGTTGCGAGTTGCATCATCATGCCTTCCAACTACCCTCATCATTCAGCATCGTCATCATCTTCTTCTTCATGCAAAATGATTTCCCATTCTCACCATCTCATCCGTTGTTATCTTCTTTATCGGCAAGTCCATGTCATCACCACCGCCTGTTTCGTCAGGAGAGTGAGTTTTTCACCGTCGCTCATACAATCAATGGTATTCAAGAATATAAATGAAAAATATTTATATATATATATATATATATATATATATATATATGTATTTATTTATATACGTGTGTATATTTACACATATGCACAGAGTAATTAAAGAATTTTAAGCAACATAAAAATTACCACCTTCGAAAGGGTATACGTGCACGTTTGGACTATCGACTGTGGTCATTTGCTTTTCCTGAATAATTATGTTCATGATGGAAACGATAGTGAACGTGATATAAACACTTCAAGCACGGTTGAGGTAAATGTCATGCTATGTGCATGCAACCTGGAGACGGGAGACTTGATCCTTTGGATAAAAGCAGACAATCCTGTAGTTATATTGGTCATTTCGATGACAACGATGATGATTCTGATAAGAGATGTGGAGCACATCAAAGTATTCCCGTACCAAACCCTTCTCCCCCATCTCTTCCTACTGACTGACTACTTACTACCTGAGATTTTCTGTGCTCCTGACAGCAGCGATCGCAGCAGGACCGGTGTCTCCTGATGATAATATATCGACGACATCATGACTATCACAACAACTATGGTGCTGGCTGATGGCGGGATAATAGTGTTCGAAAGAAGTAATGGTTGCTGCTGCGGAAGCTACCTGTGGTGCTGACTAGAAGAGTTGCCGACTCGCCCCGTTTTCTGATAGATATATCAAGTAAGAGTTAGAAATATTCTCGTCTTTAAAGATGAAAGACTTGTCCTCAACGAGAAAACCAAAACTCGAAGCATTACAAAAGATGATACTCACAACCACTTTCACACATTGGAAGATTGCACATGGCCCTTGGCGTCTTCGCTTCGACTCTAATCGTTGTAAGCGAGATGGTATAGGGAATATTCTTATCCATACCTTTTGAAGAAATCGAGAAGACGGCACAATACTTGCTGCCCGAAGTCTTTGAATGCGTACGTTTGACCTTCATTATTTATGATATTAGTAACCCTTCGACATAACTTGGCACCACTTCCTCCTCCTATCCCATATCCAACTCTTTCAACACCATGGAAAAGCTCCGCCGAGCAAATCCTGACCCCCTTTTCCTCAAGCACGTCGACTATGGGCACAATTTCACGGCAGCCAAATTCCTCAAAACCCTGCATTCAGATCATTCCTTCAAGATTAAATACATTTTACGCAAACACTGAGAAGCGAAAACAAACCGAATATATGATAAGCCTCAGCTCATCTCGTGTGATTTCATCGCCAGTGAACAAAGAAAGGATTTCCACTGCCAGGTCCTAGGTACAGATACACATTTCGGTATCATGCTTTTGATTGAAGACTCGAAGCTTCTTTAGCGCAGGAAGCTAATACAATTCGAGTGTGCTGGAAAATATTACAATTCGAGTGTAGTCGAAAGTGGTGAGAGGATATAAAAACCTGGAAGCTTAGATTTTGCCAGGATAGTAGATCTTTAATTGCGACCTAGGTGGAAAGGCAAATGAGATTTACGGGGGATAATTCAGGAAGAACAACCTTCGGGATGGTCTCGGGCATAAAGAGTCCCCCATCCTGCGCATAGCCGGAAGAGATGCACTTCTCCAGACTCACCCCTCGCACTTTGCCTCGAGTGCTTACAAACTTCATGCTGAGGTAGGTTCTTTCGTACTCGTTCTCAGCTCGGAGGCCATTGGAGTCTTTTCTAACAAAAAATTAAGTTGAAATTACAAGCCCTTCCCATCATGCGACATACTCAATCTATTGTCGCACCTGTATGAAATGCATTGTCGCGTCGTTCTTGTAACTGAAAGCTACTTAGTGTAGAAACGGAGGGGTTTTATTGCATTATTGTTGGGATAATACCACAAATTAACAAGAAACCCCCTTTAGCTGGAAGAGCATAGATCCGACTAACTCGGTTTGCAGGGACCTCCTCCTTCCCCTCAGACAAGTTAACAATAGCGAGGTAGGTAGTAAGATCTACAGTGGAAGTAAAACACTACAGCAAAGCCAAACATTTCTGAAGGGCAGGGAGGACGAAAAGTCTTTGCTTGTATTCTATTTGAACACGGGAAATAGTATCTAAGGGAGGGGTGAGGCAGAATGAAACAACCATTTCGAGTAAAATGGGGTTGCTATAGTTCCTTTTCTACGTGATTCGGGGGTTTTCCGATAGAAATTCGGCATTTAGTATCCTTTCTCCTGCGAACGAAAATCTAGTAACTATCATGAAGACCAATCATAACGCAGGCAACTAGACCAGCACTTTAAGTCGGAAGAAAGCATATACAAAACCCCCCTTACAACATAGCCCAAAAAGGTGTTATCATCTATAGCTCGTTCCATTTCTATTACGATGCATCATATAACTATCATTATCTTGATATTGACAATATTTCGGCAGAAAATGGGCGGGGAAGACGATGGAGACAATAACATCGTGGTGGCCGTGCGCGTGAGGCCTTTTAATCGCAGAGAGAAGGGTCTCAAATCGAAGCTATGCGTCAAAATGGTGGGCTAACGGATATAGTTTGTTAGTAAGGCTATGTGTAGGATTAATTTCACGGCACTAATTCGATCAGAACGGCAAACAAACGACGGTGACGGATCCCGAAAACGGTAAAGATAAGACCTTCACCTTCGACTATAGCTACTGGTCGCACGCGAAGGTAGAAATTTGAAAATCCTGTGGATCTCACCCATGTATACTCGGAAGAATATAATCAAACTACACGAGAGATGGCGGTTCAATTGTGGAATGAACCAAAAATAAAAACGCGCTAAAGACTGACATGATGGCATCTTTTGGGGTGCATATTTACTAGGATGGCCAAACAGATTTTGCCACCAATGAATCCATCTTCAAAGACTTGGGCCACACGATTTTGGACAACGCAATGCAGGTTGTAGCGGATTGTGAATGGCTCCTTTGCTTCCTTCGTGAGAATATTTATCATCTTTCATTTTTATACAAATTAAATTTTAATCTTAGGGTTACAACACTTGCCTTTTCGCATATGGACAAACCGGGGCGGGAAAGAGCTACAGTATGGTATGTAGTGAAGCTGATCTTGCAAGAAATTTGGAACTCAAAATGTACGTGAGTTACAATATGAGATATTTGCAGGTTGGGAGTGAGGAAGATAAGGGTATCATTCCCCTGGCTATGGATGACCTCTTCAAGCGAATTGAAGACAACAAGCAAGAAAATATCAAGTACATTGTTGAGGCGTCTATGCTCGAGATATACAATGAGACGGTGATTTCATTTCTTGTAATTATCTTTCCTTTCTTGAAATGGCTTTATGAGTATGCTCCTCCCGTTTTTTGTATGAAAGATAAACAAGACTTGATCTGTTTCAGCAAAATCTTCGACTATTTGATCCTATAAGTAATCATATGTTGCTGCACCCACGGCAAACTTCAGGTTCGTGACCTCCTGAATATGGACAAGATGAAGAAACACGGCTTAAAGATTCGAGATCATCCCGTTTTAGGTCGGCAATAATTTGTTGCCAGTCCCAAAATATGTACGCTTGCGTCAGCCTCTTGCTCTTGAAATAGATGACCAAACTCCAAAAAAGAGTCTCGTTTTGAAAGCGTTCGTCTATAGGTCCATACGTGGAAAATCTGAAAAGGGAAGTGGTTGCTAGCTATGAAGAGATCGAGAACCTGATGGAAGAAGGCACGAGGGTAAATTTGTTTCAATTATTCAAGGAGAAGACAGCTTTAGCATGAATATACCACATGTACTCGTATGCTTGGCACTTATGGTGTGTTTCTCATGACTTATTTTGAATGCCCGTCTCCTCGTGATAACGTCTGTGCTTTTCATCCCTCGGAAACCCTCTCGAATAATACAGGCCCGCACAGTCCACTCTACGAAAATGAATAAAACCTCTTCTCGGGCACACACGATATTTCAAATTATTCTGACAACCCAGACATATGATGAGGAAACAAAGAAGCGTTCGAATAAAACATCGAAGACAAGCCTTGTGGACCTTGCAGGTGTCGATCATATATAGATATTTGTGGTACTTACGGCAGCGTGTTTGAACACAGTACCATTGATACTTTTTTATCTCCTTAATCCTCTTCTTTGTTAAGGATCGGAGAGAATCGACAAAACCGGTGCCACTGGCGATAGGCTAAGGGAGGGCGTCAACATCAACAAGTAGGCGCATTTTGCCTGTATTTCAGATGTTAGCAACTGATCTTCACGGTTACAATTTTGAGAGGGGAAATACGTTTGTATATACTAATCATTAAGCCGTGATCTTCTGTTCAGAGTTATTATTAATCATTAACTTGTGTATTTAAAAGGGCGTTGTCGGCGCTTGGCAACGTAATCAAGGCTCTCTGCGACCGCGCTCAGGGTAAGGAGAACAAGGAACATTTGGGGACTGATGAGTCTTAGCACACCCCCCTGCAATCTTGTTCCATTGGAAGGAAATTGAATATAAGGACACATACAACATTACCCATTCCTCCTTCACATGCTGGGTGTCGAATTTCGGAGACTTTCACAGTGACCCGAAATCTATATCTGACTCAATATATGTCGGTGTTATTAGGGAAGAAGAACAAGCACGTCCCTTTCCGCGATTCTAAGCTCACGTGGCTGCTAAAGCAGTCTCTCGGAGGTGAGTATAGGCCATAGAATGCCATGGCTGCATTGAAGTAGACAGCATTGTCTGCTCGTCTTGCGTGCACCGGGGTGGTTTGACGGTGCAACACGTAACTACGCCTGATCTAACTTCAATCTCAGGGAACTCGAAGACAATAATGATTGCAGCAATATCTCCAGCTGCTGACAACTATGATGAGAGCGTGCAAACGCTCAGATACGCCAACAGGGCCAAGCAGGTCTGGATTGCTGTAGATCCTACCTCCCATATGAATGGAGTGGTGCATGTATTCACGTTATCTTCCTGTTGATTAATTTTTGATATTATTCCTTCCCTTCTCATACAGATTAAGAATAAGGCAAAGGTTAACGAAGATGCGAACGCCAAGCTAATCAGAGAGTTGAAGGTGGTATTTTTTTATGGTTTTCATGCGGTGTACGCACGATATGGAGAGAGAGAGATAGAGAGAGAGAGAGAGAGAGAGAGAGAGAGAGGGAGGGAGAGAATCGGCTTGTTGATTAAGCTGGCATCTACCTGAACATGAGAACACTTCTTATCGGGAATAAACCCTGAAATTAGGCCGAAATACAAAAGCTACGCCAGCAAGTAACAGGAGAAGGTATTCTGCTAAACGTCTGATATATATATATATATATATATATATATATATATTATCTGGAGCCAAGCACACCCACCCACACACACACACACACTTTGTATGGATTTGGACATCCTGCGACAACAATTTATATGGATGGATATATCTGATAAAGTCGAGGAGGTGAAGGTAGAGGAGACCAAAGAGTATAAAGAAATGAAGGAAAAGTTGCAAGAAACAGAGGTAATAAGATTCATTGTGTAGTGTTTCATTCGTGTATGATTGTCTCTTGTGGAATATTGGTCCTCTGCCTGTTGTGGGGGGGGGGGTAACAAAAGCGTCGAAGACATCATCGATAGTAATTCTAACGAGACTATGTGATTCAATTCCGAATTTGAAGAATGAAGATTCGTTTCTCCTTTCCTTCTTCTCCTTTCCTTCTTCTCATTTCCGTCTTCTTCATAAGTGACATTTTTGTCTGCTTGGTTAGGTTTTGATGAAGAAGATGCAGGATTCGTTTGAGATTAAGTTGAAACGGATGGAATCAAGGTGCGATTGGCAACGCAACATGCTGCTGGAGCGTATTGTAACACAAACATGTTTTCAAAATCCCTGCATGATACTACAACTACTACTTCTTCTCCTTCTTCTTCTTCTTCTTCTACTACTACTACTACTACTACTACTACTACTGTAATGGACATGCAAACATGCATACACGCACACCTACATATATAAACATAACTTTACATATACGTTTATTTTGTTGTGTTTCAAAACTTATTGCATCACTTCCGTATCAGGAAAATAAAGATGGACCGAGCACCCTCCAAATTCTGGTTTGAAAGGACAACGATTTCTCGAATCATTCTTTTGGTTTCCCCTTTTCCTGCTCTATTTCATTAACCCTCTGTGTGTCTTCTGCTTATCTAGGACCGAACTATGCATCGTGAATTTGCATGCCGACCCTGCACTCAGCGAGGTTCTCATGTATCCCTTCAAACCGGGGATTACCAAGGTCGGAGGAGGGGGAGGAGTGAAGAGAGAGAAGGATACGAACATGACGATAGCCTCATGAGAACTAATTCCCTAATTTCTAAATGTACCAACAGGTGTGCCGAAAAGATATGCAGCCACCTCCAAGTGACAATGACATTGTCCTTGGTCAGTGCCATCAAAATAGCATTTCTATCCTACTTCCCCCCTCCCGCCCTCTCTCTCTCTCTCTCTCTCTCTCTCTCTCTCTCTTTCTCGTAGCCCTTTCATTATCCCCTTCGCCCTTTGCAACTCTATCAAATATGGGGTCCTTCAAACATCTTTAGGCGGACTTCAAATCCAGCGCGACCATGCCGACGTCCTGAGAGATCGTAAGTGCATATGTGTGCATGTGTGTGTGTGTGTGAGAGAGAGAGAGAGAGAGAGAGAGAGAGAGAGATGCATGCTGATCTACTGCGTGACATTGGATACTATGAGGATATTCAATGATGTATTTTGGTTTCTCAACTTCCTTAATCTGCAGAGGACGAAGTCACCATTTCAGCGGTTCAGAATTCCAGAGTCTTCGTTAATGGTACGTGCTACGTTGTTGGTATCATCCTAATAAAAAGTCATCTCACTTGTGCAATCGAAACGTAGGCCAATTGTTACATAATTCTGCCTCCTCCCGTTTTCTTTCACCTTATGCCTATTCCTGGTGATGTGTGCGTGTGTGTGTGCGTGCGTGCGTGCGTGCGTGTGTGTGTGTAAAGGCAAACCTGTCCTAAACCCGATACGGCTTCGACATAACGACTGCATTCTGTTCGGAGCGCATCACTACTATAGATTCGTCGATCCAACAAAGCGAAGTCCTCAGGACAAACGGTAAAGAACTATGACGCACGCACCTGTCCAATAATTACCCGCCCACCATGTGAGATGCGAATGCTGGAATTGAAGCTCTTTCTATTTCCGTGCACAGGTTCGACTTCACACACGCGCAGAAGCAGATTGCCAACTCGATGTTCCAGATTGACAAGGAGGAAGAAGAATTTAAGCGACGGGTGCAGGAAGAGAAGAAGAAGAAGAAGGAGCTGGAACAAAAGCTTGTCAGCATGGAGGCTGAGAAACAAAAAATTCTGAAATCTCAGGTGTTCTTCGCTTCTTCCTCTGCATGGTTGCATGAAAAAAGCAAAGGAGTTTAGAAGCATGTCTTCGTTTTGCAACTATGAGAAACCCCTTTCCATATCTCTTCTCTAGGCCGAGGTTAAGAAGCAAATGCAGCAAAAGCTTAAGATAATGGAGGAGAAGCAGGAGGAGGAGCTCAAGGTTCTGAACACTAGTCGGCATCCTCTCAACTCCTATTTTCTGTTTCGTTTTCCCCTGATCTTTTCGGCACCTGTGTTTATTAGAAAAGAATGGAACAGATGAAGATGGAAGTGGACCATATGGCGAAGAAGCGCTGGAATGAGGTCGTGCCGATTCTTATGCCGGCAAACGATAATAATAATAATAATAATAATGATAGCAATAATTAAATTCAGAGGGAATACTAGTTAATATGCTTTTTTGAGGTTGGGTTTGCACCTCATATTCGCCATTTTCTACTATGGACAGGAGCTGCAAAAACGAACCATGAAAATGCAAGAAGAAAGGAAAAAACTACTTTTGGAAATAGAAAGGAAAGAGGTCGCACCTTTATACACACACACACACACACACACACACACACACACATTATTTAATTATTATTCTGGCGTTACTATCGAAAAGTCGCCATAAGAGTTTGAGGAAAAGATAGGGACAATATTGACGACAATTTCCTTCATTTTGCCTTATAAATAGTACCATATTCCCTTTTCCAGCAGTTGGTAAGTTACTCCTGAGTTGGACTCTTTCCCATTTATTAGGAAGAGGCAAACAAAATGTCCTCGCAATTGGAAGAGGCTATCAAGAAAGATAGGTGTGGATGCTTTGGCCTGTATACACTGAGCCTTTTCCACACCAAACGTCAAGAAACGGACATTCCGTGCTGCCGATCCAGAAATGATCTTTGCTCTTTCATCAGGTTAGCAAAGCAGAGAAATGAGCGGTACCTGGAGCAAGAGGGGAGAAACATGAAGATTCTACGTCAAAAGCTTATCCAGATGTTGCCCGTAGGTAATAAGTCATGAGAGGCTGGACTTTCATTTATGTATGATTCACTATATTAATGATCCATGACTTTTTTTTGTCCTTTCGTCGTTACAAGTCAATGAGGCGAACGCCATTTGCAATGAGCTGAAAAAGAAGCTGTTCTTCACTGTTCGGATCGTGCCGAAGAAGACGGCTGACAAGGATGCGTTCACGGAGGCAGCAGAGGTCTTGGTAGAAATCGTCAATCTAGAGGACGGGAAAAAATCCCTTTGGAATCACGAGGTAGTATTTTGAATATTCTTGTTACTTTCTATGCTCAAAGTTGCTTTCTCGGTGGATCCTCAGAGATTTGATCGTTCGAATGTCTGCCGCTGCTGCTTCTACTGCTGCTTTGCTACTTGCGCTCAGATTCTATTGGAGAAGATGAACGACTTTCAAGATTCGTACGAAAAACATATGTTAGACCAGGTAGTAGGCAGTCCCATTCCTATCGGCATTTGCCCCCTTCATGTACAAAATTTGAATGTTGAAGATGTAGTTTCGGGGATGGTGCGATGATGGTGGGATGAATTATGGTAACAGGAAGAAGAAGAAGAATCCAAGCTCAAGGCCAAGGTACTTCCACCTCATGAGAATGAGTCCTCTCTGATGAACCGTTTCTTCCTTACATGATGGAGTGCCCAATCTCCCAGAAAATATGAATATTTTTAAATATAATTTGCCCCTCCTTCGCAACCAGGCACTATTACATATCTCCATGTCAATCGTAATAGTCCCGTTGTTGTTCTCATGGTGCTTTTTCTCAGGAGGACCCCTTCCAATTCAACAACCAAGCGCCCCAGCTACTTGGATCTTGCCGAGTGTAAGGAAGGACGTTGTTTTCCTTTTGCTAATAATTGGAATCAATTGCTCTTGGGTTTTATGATGATGGCAGTGGTGACAGTGAATAATGATGATGATTATCATCCTGGGATGATAATGGTGTGATGGCAGAGCAAATAGAAAGTGCAGAATCTTCACGATCAATGATCTTTATGAACGCTACCTCTTTTCTTCCACAGATACCTTGAACCGCTGCTTTTCCTCATGCCGATTCACGTTTTCACGCCAATACTCTCGTACAAAGGAGCGCCACGAGGTCGGTCTTGTAAGGGTTTCTCCTCCTTTTTTTCTCAACGCCTCATTGTAGAGTCGCTTCCTTACGTGCGACGTCGTCTTTGTGAGCTTGGTGTCTGTCTTTCGAAGCTGGTTTGTTATTCTTCTTCCCCGTCTTTCTGTCGTTATTGTTTCTTTTAGGCAAATTGAGGGTTAGCATCATCCCAGAGATCACGGAGGAGTGCATAGAAAAGGTGCCAAGTGCTGGTGTGCTAAATATAATCGGTATAATATCGCGTTTACGCCATCGTCGTTATCGTCGTCGTTGTTTCCGTTTTGATTATGCTGCAGGTCGATCACGATGGGTTTGAAGAACAGCTGCCAAACATCATGGGCCATCCTCTCAAAGTCTCGATTCTTATTTCTAAAGCCCTTGGCATTCCAAAGCAGTTTTCGCGCGAGGTGCCTTGATTCTCATATTATCTTCAGGACACACACACACACACACACACACACACACACATACACACACAAAAATGCATTTTAGCTCATGCGAAGCAAAAGAAAATTGTACTTCTAACATTCCTGATTTGAAGGTGTTCTGCGAGTACAAGTTCCATCAAGAAGTTTCTATGACGGTGACGTCTGTCTGTCAAGGCGCGACCACGAATCCGGTACTCGAAAAGGCCAGCCCAGCAGCAGCAAAAATCTTATGTCGGATGCTAGGAAACAAGATTATACTGATATCTCTGTAAGGGACTGATAATGTTGTGTTATAAAAGGTGTTAAAGCACTCGAGAGACATTATCATTGATCCTGTAACGACAAGTTTTCAGAAGACAGCCCAAGAGGGTGATGAAGCAATGCGTGTATTCCTCTCTCTCTCTCTCTTTCTCTCTCTTTCTCTCTGTTTGTGTGTGTGTGTGTGCGTGGTTTGTGTGTTACGTTCGTAAATTTTTGAACAATTCAATTTCCCCTCCCCCCCCCCCCCCCTCCGTTTATCCATTACATGTAGGTGCTCTGCTGATCAACGTCTACGGCTCCCATCCAACAGGAAGTGAGTTGAAGGTACCGTAGATCATACCATTTTTCACTAATTAGGCACAAAATTCCCTTCTTCCTCTCATCTCCACAACATACCTTTTAAATAATACAAAAAGGACAAGAAAAAGCTATCGATGGAGGCGCAGCTGGCTATTGATGAGATTGGGGACATTAAGGATATGCTGACCAGCGTCCTAGAGAAGAAACTGCATAAGTTTCCAGCAACACAGCAGTTGCAGGTAGCATTAATAAATGTTTGACAGCAAATGAAGAAGAAGAAGATGATGATGAAGAAGAAGAAGAAGAAGAAGAAGAAGAAGAAGAAGAAGGGGCAGTAACAGCGCATGACGGCATGATAGGATGGTCACGGGCTTCGGTTAGAGAGTATGAAGTTTTATTTTTTCGGCTACATGAATAGTGTTCGCTTTTCCACAGTGAAGGCGCAGCGTGTAAATCAAATGAAAACAGGCAGAAATAGAGCCAGTAAAGACAGCATTGATTCTTCCCACATTGCAGGAGCTGATTGGTCGCTTCAAGGCTTCCAAAACGGAGGTGGATCAGCTCAACGGCATGCTTGCTGACGACAAGCGTAACGATATGCTGGTAAGTGACATCACTAATTCTGTATCCTGTGCATAGTTGTGGGATATTAGGTGAATGGTTGCCATCATTGGTGACGATTCCTCACACAGTAGTCCTCATTCATGTATACTACTGTAGCTCAAGGTGGTGGCTGAGAAGAAGGAGCTTGACAAAAAGTACTATGAGGCCAGCCATGAGAATGAAATGCTCAAAGCTGAAAAATCGCAACAGGTGGAACGTACTCCCTTCTTAATAGACCAGAGTTGATAAATATGTATATATTATTATCATGATGATAGGCCCATAAACGTCACGTATTACCGTCCGATATTGCCAGCACTGATCCTGTCGTCTCTCCTTGTTTGTTTATGTATCTGTGCTGCTACACAGGCCAACAAGTTAACGGCATTCAAGCAGCAGCTAGAGGATGCAGACCAGATGCAAATAGATTTCTCTAAAACCAAAGTAAGTGAGATTAATCTAAAAGAGAAGAGAAGGCGATTCAGTTGTAAGCCACATAAGTGCCAGCGAGTCGCAGTTGTAAAATAATCTTTTAGATATTTTTGGTCAAATTAGTGTCATCGAGAATCGCTACTGCTTGTTCTGCGACTAAGTTCTGTCACTCCAATTTAGGCTGAGCTCTCGGATGCGAATAGAAAGCTGAGAGAGAAGGATAAGCAAATTGACAAGCTCAAGGACCAACACGTATCCAAAATGAATAAACTCAGACAGTCTGGAAGCTCCCAGAAAGCAAATGAACTTATCCTACAAATTGAGAACCAGAAAAAGGAAATTTTGCGTTTGAATGCGGAACTCGCGGAATCAAAGGGGGGTGGCAAGAAAGGCTGTTTTGGCTAACAAAAGTACTACAATCAATGCGAGATCTGTACGCATTAGGAATCATTCGGTGTTAACATGCTGATGTCATTCGGTTGTCGCATTTGATGCGAGCTATAATGTTGAGATCCATCGTGTCGCAGCTGCGCTTCAATAATGCAATATGCGTGTAGCCGTATGTGGTGCATGCTGGCGGGTGAATTCTATCAAACGTTCATTTCTTCAACGTTCACTGTGTCGATGTGATTATCACAACTACAATAGACACACGTCGTATATCACATAGTTAGATATACTATGTCACAGCACAACGTGATAGCGGAGACAAACAGACTCAACATTAGCGCTGCAGTCGCTGCTTTGCACAACACAGCTACATCAGGATGGCCATTGAAATAAAGATTTAACCACTCCATTACATCCGTCTTACAGCGTCTATGGTGTCGATCGAGCAGCCCATGTTGTTTTAAAAATAAGTCCTTGCATGTACACAATAACAATTCGACGTAACACCATTTCAATAGCGCTGTTTGATCACGTATAGCTAGTGCATCAATGTCAGTTATCATTAGCTCATAGCGGGCTGCCGCACCACGATCGAGCACGCGCATTCGATTCACGCCAGTGACAAGTGCAATGAAACATATGACGCCTGTTTCTCAGTGACTAATTTGTATGAAGAAATACATTTACGTGGCTGCTCCGGCCCGTTCACAAATGTCAGCAGCTAGAATTGCAGCAACAACAACTTTGCTGACTTGTAGCGGCATCAATTTCGTCCTAAGTATGTATGAAGACTACGTTTTAGTTACCGCATTCGCACACCAATTAAAAGACGGAATAATCGCGCAATGTACATACTGGGTGTAGTCCGTTTGGTGTCCTCTTGGTCTCATCATAAGGAAAGCCTAGCAATAACAAGAATCAACTAAATCTCTCAAACGTAAAGCACATTCAAGATTATTACCTGTGTTGTCCGGATATTGATTTTGACTTCCGCTGGCTTCCATCTCCTCGCCTTGAGATCCCATGAGCTTCTTGCAGGCCGGAGGACAGGAGACACATGCGGTATTTGGCTGCTCATTGACGGTGGAGGTTTCGGACGTGGTCATCGCAGGTGGAATCATATTCTTCGTTGAGTTTAATAGCCCTTCAGCAGTTATTGGAGTGCCAATAGTTTCTTCTTCTATGCCTTCTTGTCGCTCTGGAACACCCACCACAACGCCCTGCTGCTTCCCCCCCTTACTTTCCTTGATGATACTACCTGTGCGTTTTGGAGAGGCTGTCGGTCGTGTGTCTATTGATTTTCCTTCCTCCTCCTCCTTCTCCTCCTCAGTGATGCTTGTGGTAGGAGAGGCTGCTGGTGCTGACGCTTCTCCGTCCTCCTCCTCCTTCTCCTCAGTGGTGCTTGTGGTAGGAGAGGCTGCTGATGCTGACGCTTCTCCGTCCTCCGCCTCCTTCTCCTCAGTGGTGCTTGTGGTAGGAGAGGCTGCTGGTGCTGACGCTTCTCCGTCCTCCTCCTCCTTCTCCTCAGTGGTGCTTGTGGTAGGAGAGGCTGCTGGTGCTGACGCTTCTCCGTCCTCCTCCCCCTTCTCCTCCTCAGTGATGCTTGTGGTAGGAGAGGCTGTTGGTGCTGACGCTTCTCCGTCCTCCTCCTCCTTCTCCTCCTCAGTCGAGATTGTGGTTGGGGCGATTGTCGGTAGAGACACAGGTGACTGGGTAGGCACTTCTGTTTCTCTGGCAGTGGGTTCTTCGGTCCTTTCTGCAGCCGTGGGGGCCAACGTGATTGTATCAAGCCACACACGATTTAGACCTACCCACCATGGCGATAGTTGAGGTAGAGGGGTAGATGGTGGAAGATGTTAGAGAGAGGGGGGGGGGGGGAGAGAGATTTAAAGAATATCGGAAGAACGAGCAAGAGATGGAAAGTGCCTCAGTCAATATGCATACATACATACCACACATATCTTCTTGTCTTCTCATCGTCATATTTCATACATTCTTCTCCTTCATTCACTTTCTTACTCACACAAGTAACACGTAGTACGGGAGATAGATTACTACTTTCTAGGCACTCTGCGAAAGAATCTAATTTGAGATATCGCATCCCAGGCTGAAATTGTATGGCAATGATGGTGGTGAATATAAGCAACAGGAAGGCATAATAATGATTATCATGATGACTATTTGAAGAGACAACTGGGGAGGGGGGTTAGAATGACGGGAAAAGAAACAAAGTAACGGTGAAAATGCCAGAAGTAAAGATATGGACCATGTAGTTTATAACGCATATAATACCCACAACACACATAATAAAGGTTCATTATCCTTCGAAAAGAAGAAGAAAAAGAAAATAGATAGAGGTAGAGCAGAGAGAGGGGGGGTGGGGGAGGGAGGGAGAGAGAGAGAGAGAGAGAGAGAGATGGGGAGGAGGAGCAATTGTCATGTACGTTTTGCCAGACCAAAACCCGCATACCTACTACCATTACTACTACTACTACTACTACTACTACTACTACTGCGACTATTGGTGTTAAAATATTAGTAACCTTTCCTCGTGTAACGTTGAAACAGCAATCAGGGATGTCGCGTAGCATAGTGTTGGATGTGATGCCTTTTAGCCCGCCGTATTGGCCCATCGCCTTTGCGTTTCCGACCATTTTCCCAATCTGCACATACAACAGAGATTACAATTAGCACGGCAAAGTCACAAGAGAGTACCAAGTGTAGAACCTCAACCTTATCGTTGTCAATTAAATCATAGGCAATTATCAATTTTTGATTTATTTCGTAGCAACAACATACAAACATTCATACACACACACACACATACACACACAAATACATACACATATAGATGTACGTAATTAAGCAGTCACTATTCTTTGCTATGATATCAGCACTACGACCTCTATTGCCATAAACGGTAGACTCCATTCTGTTTTCCTTTTACTGAGCACAAGCGGGTATATCTTCGGTGCCGCACGGCCAATGCGGAGACATTCCTCAGAGTTCTGCGCCTTTTCTGTCAGGCCTGCAAGTAATTTCCTCTCCCTTTCTTCCTCCTTAGAGGCTGCTTCTTCCTGAGCCTTCCTTTTTTCCTTCACTCCACGCTCCACCTCTTGCGCCGCCTTCTGCAAGGACCCCATCGAAGATTGCAGCTCCTTGGAGGTATTTGTCCCCGAAGGGAATTCTCCTGTAAGGAAGAAATGTTATGGTGGAAGGATAAAGAGGGGGAGGGAAGAGAGGGGGGGGAACAGGAACCAATCTGGGGTATGTGTGCAGGAATAGTTTTGTTTCAGTGCTACAATTGCACACCTGACGCAATGTTAATGTTCTTCATTGCTTCTCCTAAGGAGTCCATAGTCTTTTTGATCGGATTGTTTTCGCTTTTTAGGTCTGTGATCGAATTTTCATCGACTTCTTCTTCTGTCTCAACCTGATCCTTATTTTTAACCTTCTCATCTGCGAGCTTCTTTAATCCCTCTACTGCCTTTGCAAATCCTGTTCACAAAATTATAAATATATGCTGTTGTACCGAAAATCATAAACCACGAGGAAAATTGCATCTGTTTCAAACCTTCAATTTCTTTATTTGGTGGAAGGGCACCCGATACATTTGCACTTGCTAATTCTGCTCCTAAGTTCACTGCTTCTCCAAGGAGATCGCTAACACCTGGGGGGACATACAGTCATCGCACATCATCTACTGGCAGAGTTGTCGGAAAAAAAGAACGAACCTTCAGCATCTGCGACAGCTTTTCGCATATTTTTCGATAAGGTCGCGCTAATTTTACCACTCTGTACTTTTCCCTTTAAATGTACCGCTGCACTTTCTGCTTTAGAGACAACATCGCTCACGTCCGTACTGGCTATTTTGTCCTTCATTTTACTGGCTCGCATCGCAACTTCAGTCATATTTGTGTGGGCTATGACATCCTTTACTCTCGTTAATTTCCCCTTTAAGTCGATTACATTTAGGACCTCTTTAATCCCTTTAAAAACACATGAAGAAGTTGCATTACATTTGGTCATTTTCATTCCTAAACCATAAACGTACCTGGGAGAAGGCGTCTTTGTCCTTTGTCCTCGAAGGCTTCCGTAGGTCCAAGAGAATACGCAATAATTAGTACAATCGCCAGAATCATTCTTCCTTCACCTACAATCGAATGTCCCCCTCCCCCAGGTAGCATCACTGCCAATCAGCCTGCTTGGGCTGCTGGCATATTCAAAATTTAACTATTTCAAATAAAAATCCAGAACCAAAAATAGGACCCATTTTTCATACATTTCCGGTCTAAAAACAAACATTCGCAAGTTTTCACTTTTAATCAAAGAACGATGGTTATTTCTGAATATGCGACATGATCCTGCCTCTCTTTTCTCTGAAAATGACTAGCCTAATGGGATGCTGCATGCACAGATGTAATGGTCATTAAAATTAGGATGTTTTCCCAGTCAGAAAGACCAGAAATGATCAAGCAGACAAACGAGCCTTTTTGTTAAATCACGACAGCACACTCTCAGCGACATGCAATATCTAGGGCGCTCGTGGTCAATTGCGGTACGTACAAGCGCGGGAGATGAGAAGCGATTCGAAACGCACGAGGTTTTAATTCATTCTGGATTATTAACTCGCCTGAATTCTGTAAAACTACTGGACAACTTGTGACTAAAAACTCGGAACACGAACCCAGATCACTTTCAGAGTATTAGCTGGTGTTTCGTCCAGAAAGCCGTTGTCGCAAAAAGGTTTACGCATTGAAACTTCACGAAAATTCACAAGAGATCAAGCCTTCAGTCAGACTTACATTTCAATCGAATGGGGCGCCTCTTGGGTCGTAGCCAGCCAACCACGTCATAGCAAAGGATGTTGCGCGTAAGGTGTTCACAGGCCGAGGCGCTACGTGCACAAGTAGGCAGGGGGGGGGAAAGGCACGTTTGCTTCCTTTTGAAGAGTTGTGTTTATTTTTATTAAAGATTATATTTTTATTAAATCGTGCACTGCGTAATCATTCGCGAAGCTTTCGCGAATGCCGCCGCACGTGGGGCAGCACACTTCCGGTGTGCTGCCATGAGTCCCGCCGGAACCCACGTGCCTATGCTGTATTAATATCTACGTTATCTATATTCTATATCCGCGACAACCCCTTTGTTGTCGCACGTGACTTGTGCCCGCGTAGTGGTACGCGCTACACCTCCCCCAAGTCACGTTGCTCCTTCCTTCCTTCCTTATTCCCTTAGACCTTCATCGCTTTCGGAACTTCACCAACCACCAGGTAATAGATTCCTCTCTAACCTTATCTCCTTTGTCGCTTACCCAGAACTCACCTTCGTCCTTAGGTTCGTGTCCATACCAGCCCTCTGCATCAAGGTCCCCCAGGACCTTATACCAGTGCTCAAAGGGTAAGTCGGGAACAGCTAGGTAGAGTAGCTGATATTTTCCGTCCTTTATTTTCATAGCTACCCTCTCCATATTTCGTAATCCAGGGTAGCCTAGATAGACAATCTTCATGCGCCAATCGTCGTTCACCCTGACCTTATTGTTTCCATATTCCACATCGAACTTAGGTCGGGGTCCTAAACAAGGCATGGCTCGCTCCCACACAGTAGGGTTTACTTTAACATCCTCTAGGAGCTTCTCACCGATATCATAATTCTTTAGGTGACTGATGTGGCGCAAGGTGACCCTGTTCCCATCATAGATGTAGTACTGCTTCCTCCCCTTCCTCTCGGTAACCTTTGCAACGCCACCCCAGAAGGGGTCTTGTTTATTTCTCGATCTCAGATTTACCTTGGCCCTAACATACTGTCCTTCCTTTAGAACTCGGCCATCGTACGGGACCTTCTCGTCTTCGCTCTCGGTATCGTCGTCGTTGTCGTCGCCTTCTTCCCTCTCCTTATCCTTGATACCTCCCCCAGACGTGAAGGTGTCGTTTACTAACCCTTGTATCTTGTCTGGTGTGGTGCTATTTATCCTGCTTAGGTTGGCCAAGGTGCGGTGGAGTCGCTCTACCTTGGAGTTGGACTGGGCATAGTATACAGGTGAGGCATCAATATTAGGGTGTGGTAGCTGTAGAAGAGAGGTCTCATTATCCACATGTAACTTCTTTGGTATCTTGTTTATGCTAACTTCATCAGGGATAGCCTGGAGCTCAGACTCCCAGGTACGGTAGCAGTTAGTAAGCCTCTGCTTATATAAGCCTTTGTTCTTCTTAGCAACGTTGACCTTGATAATCTTTTTAACCCAGCACTTTCCAGTGGCCACATCAACGAAGGTAAGGTAGTGATAGCCATCGTACTTATAAACATCAATTTGCACGATATCTAAGAAGTTCCTTGCTTTGATTTTCTTAGATGCACGGCTCTTGCTGGACTCCTTGGTGGCGACGCCTGCCGCCTTCAAGCTGGAGCACCTGCAGCCACGCAGGTATGTCCTTATCTCTTTTAGCTTGTAGGGCCAGTAGTAATGGTAGAGTAGAGCAGTGATATGGTTTTCTCCTACGTGTGCAGGTCCATGGGCGGTAAAGAGAAGGGCTCCCCTGGTCCGCCGTGGCACGTAGGTACGCCTAACATTATTAGTGTATACATATATCCTATCACTAAGTACCTCATGCTTGTGTTTGTATTTATCCAGGTGTTCTTGAAGGTGCTGGAGCTCCTCTGGCTCAGGCAGGAAGTCGCCGTCCTCGAAGGTAATCGCGTTAACCATAGGGGTGACCTGGGTAGGGACTTTCTTTTCGAACAGCCTGCTGAAATAGTCAGCAAGCTGCTTGTCTCCTGGTGCGTAGACCACTGTCCTCTTGTCCCTAAACTCTTCCGTGTCCGCCCTCATAGCTGCATACTCATCGTTAGGCGCTTCGAGCTTGCGGTCGATGCCTAGGAGGGGCTTGTGGTCAGTCATTAAGGTGAAGCTGGGCACCGACAGCAGGTAGTATCTTAGTTTCCTCTGCGCCTCAGTCATGGCTTTATACTCTCCTTTTGTAGGGCTGTACTTGGCCTCAGCTGCTGTGCAGGCCCTGCCCCACACCCGTATGATCTGCTGGTCTTGGGTAAGTACAGCAGCCATACCTAGCTTAGACCAGTCTGTCCATAGGGTAGCTGGTCTAGTAGTGTCTAGCTTAGCATTCAATAGGGTGTTGCTGCATAACTTTATTAGGTTATCGAAGTGGGCATCAAGGCCAGCCTTGGCCCACACCTTAGCGAAGCTGAGGCCTACAGAGTTCTCCTTCCGGTAAGCAGTAGTAAAAGCAGCTGCAGTCCTAGCGTAGTAGGGGAGAACCTACGTAGTATCCAAGCTGCAGTCTGCAAGAATGACTTTAACTCCTTTGCATTCTTAGTTTAGGGGCTAGCACATGTCTCACGTTCCATGGTGAGTTGCTTGGCTCTATCTTCCCTTCCTTTGCCCATTCATTGATCTGCCACTCTATCTTTTCCCAGTCCGCTTCCGGTCGCCTATGTTCTGGGTCATTGATGATGCACTCTTCGTATCCCTCCTTTAGCTCGATCTTTACTGGGGTAAGCTTGCTGGAGGGCTTCGTCGTCGGCTTGGTGATGTCAGAGTACTTCTCGTTTAATATTTTATTAATGTACTTTTTGCCTTTGTCGATATCCCAATCATCAGCTGGGGGGGTCTTGTCCAGTAGCTCCGTTATCTGTCGGATGGTCTTGCCGGGGTTCTTCTTCCGTAGCTCGGTAGGTGTAGGTAGCTTGTTGTCCGCTAGGTCCATAAACTCTAACGCATTAACGCTTGACTCAGAGGTCCACTCGTCAAGCCGTATCATGTTCTGGCTGATGGTCCTGCCTGACTTCTTTGGCAACTTAGCAAAGTATATCTTGTGATTGTAGAATGATATGATCCCCCCTAATTTTTCTAGGGCATCCTGTCCGAGGAGTAGTTCCATGGATAAAGTCATGGCTACTCGGGTCTTGATTTGGGTCTCCGCGTCGCTGCCAGGTATCTGTAGCTTTAGCATTAGCTCACCGACGGTCTTCATGGAAGAGCTTCCGTCTGCTTGAGCATATTTACGTTCTTTCTTAGTCACTTGATCCAATAGTCCTAACCTTCTTACTGTGCTTAGGCTTATGAAGGACTTCGGCATGCTGCCACTATCCCAAAGGGCAGGTAGTTTCTTGTAGTCTCCGTAGCTGTCTTTAACTTTAACCTTGGTCATAGCAACTTTGATAGTCCTGTTAGCGTCTTCGTCATTAATGTTGCATACTCCTAAGTTCTTTATGTCGTCTAGGGTCATGGGCTTGTCTTGGTCCTGCGTTGCTGGTACTGCTGTCTTCGTCGGCGCCTGCTTAAGGTGATCTAATATTCCGTTTATCTGCTGCTGTATAGCATTGATACTGTTCTGCTTTTTGTTCTTATATTTATTGTTCTTCCCGTTGTTGCTGCCTTGCCATTTGCTGTTGTTATATCCTTGTCCTCTGCCTTTCTTTCTCTTTAACTTCTCGTAGTGTTCGTTGAGCTGCCTGATCGTCATCCTGGGTCGTCCTTCTTTCCTGTCTCTGCAGTCTTTAGCGGTGTGTTTCCCTTTACGTGAGCAGTATCCGCAACGTCGGTTACCTTCCCTGTCCTTGTACCAGTCTCGCTGCGGCTTAATAGCGTTAATGTTTCCTATGCCAGGTACCTTAGGGCTGGTAAACTTGCGGTCCTGCTCCTGCTCGCGTAGGGATATAGCCTGCACTGCTGCCTCCATCGTGGTGTAGCCTTTCTCCGTAACGTAAGTGGATTCCTTTATCTTTAACTTGAACTCTTCAAACCTTGCCTGATCATCACCTGTGTTGTAATTAAAATCATGTAGTTCGTCGATCATATCCTGGAAGCGCGTGGCAAAGTCTCTAACAGGTTCTCTCTCATGCTGCATCATTGCTCTGTATTTTCTAATAGCCTGGGGTAGGGAGTTAGCATCCTGTTCATTTACAAAAGCCTTCATTATCGCCTCAACGTCTCGTAGCCCACTAACTGTAGTGTGTATTTTCTCTAGCTGCCTGATCCGGGTCCTGCCTGTCTCGTAAAGGTCCATGGCTTGCTTTATTATAGCTAGCCATTTGAGCTTGTCGTTTTCGGTGGGGTTAGGGGTAAAGTCGCAGAGTATACTCCTAGCGTTCTTCCACCACCTCCTTGCCTCACCTCTTTTCCCGTTGTATTTCGTTATCATAACCGGTGCTGTTTTAACAGACATGAACTGGGTGTTCCGCTGTACCGGCTGCTGCTGCTTGACGGTGCTCTGGGTCGTCCCCCGCGAGGCGCCCAGACCCCCGTCGTTCCTAAACAAAGCTGCCCACTCTGGAGGTAAGTCTGCTTCGTAATCCATGATGTCCTGCATGATAGCTGCCCAAACATCATGTGTCTGATACTTGTATTCTATCGATACTTTCAGTTTGGCGTAGTTGCTCGCCCTGGGTCGCAAGGCTCGTAATGCCATTACGACCTTCTTGCTTTCGGCGGCCACGTCCTCGTCGTCCGCCTCGTAGAAGTTCTCCAGTGCCTCTGCTGCTGCATCTGCTTTCTTAATCCCGGGTGCTGGTCCCGGCGGTGCCTGTGGAGGTGTTCCTCCTCCTTCCTTAGCGTCCGTATCGCCCTTCCTTTCCTGTTTCTGCTCGTGCCCTTGCACGGCCTGCGAGCCAAAGTCCTGCTGTTCTTCTAGCTGCTGTGACATTGTTAGTCAAATCGTTTCCCGTGTGTGGAAGCCAAAGGTTGTTGCGCGTAAGGTGTTCACAGGCCGAGGCGCTACGTGCACAAGTAGGCAGGGGGGGGGAAAGGCACGTTTGCTTCCTTTTGAAGAGTTGTGTTTATTTTTATTAAAGATTATATTTTTATTAAATCGTGCACTGCGTAATCATTCGCGAAGCTTTCGCGAATGCCGCCGCACGTGGGGCAGCACACTTCCGGTGTGCTGCCATGAGTCCCGCCGGAACCCACGTGCCTATGCTGTATTAATATCTACGTTATCTATATTCTATATCCGCGACAACCCCTTTGTTGTCGCACGTGACTTGTGCCCGCGTAGTGGTACGCGCTACAAGGACGGGAAACGTTGGAACAGTTGGAACCAGTGAAGCCAAGCCGGAGGTCTTCAAAACAAAAACAATTTGTGACTGTAGATTGATTATCTTCTTGGCAACTTAAACGAAGTCTGTATCTAAAAGTCAGCCTACTTCTAATTCGGGTGTGAGCATACTCCAACATCACGATTTCCTTCCACTTAGCCCTTTCCCATCTTCTGAAATTCCTTCAGTTGTATATAGTACGCTCTTAGATCCTTTGGATTTAGAGAAAAAATACTATTTCCATCTAATTTCGGGTTTGGATACACTTCCATAATTTTCGTTCGATAGCTCGTAAGTGCCACTGGACTTGGAAGTGTTTTTCATATCCACTGGACTTGAAAAGTATTTTTCATATCCATTTCTTTCATTATTTGCCTGAATATTGTGGAGTTGTGAGTTCAATCTAGAATGGAGCAATGTTAAGGAAACCATGTTCAATTTTCTGTATTGAATGGTTACAGGGACGATGGCGTCCAAGTCGCCTCCCTCGAACTTACATTCTCAGAGCTTGGAACCCTTAAATCGGAGCCTCCGCATGAGAGATCTAACCAGAAAGAAGGTCAAACAGATATCAAACGCAAGGACGAAGCTGCTTGTGATTAAAAAAGAGCTGGACTTGCAATATGGGGTTGCAAAAAACCTGCAGGGAAGGATGATGGTATGCAACATGGGAATACGTTTTTATGAATGATTGTCATATTACGAGAAGTGATTTATTAAGCGAGCTATCGCCCATGTGCGGAATTTCCCTTGTTGAAAATTTCTCTTTTTCCTTTTCTGGTTGAATGAACGGGTAGACATGTTTATGTTCATATTGTATTGCTAACGGTTGTTATTTCTTTACTCTCATTCAGGCGATGCATGAGCACATGCAGAAAATCGGACGAGACTTCGTTGATATGAAAGAAGTACCTTATTCGGACGAGCTCCAGTCAGTATTCAATGCCCTAGAGAAGGAAAAGCTTGATCCAGAGCTGGCAGGGCAGGACGGCCGCACTCTTTTCGACTTTGTTGATGCACAGTCTGTTCGAAATTTACAAGAGCAGACAGCGCACGAGATCGTTATCGTCCGCAACTTCCTCGATGAGACAAAGAAATTTATGAATGCCGTGGATAGCAGTGTAGAGGAGCTAGCGCGCCTTCGGGGGGAAGTAACTGTGCCCGAAACCTCTGAGCAGCTCCTCAACGAGAAGGTAGACGTGCAGCGAGGTTTTCTTAAGGACATCGAATATCATAGTTCTGAGCTCACTGATATAGAGGCCAAGGTTGGAGAATCCACCGCTTCCCACGAACGTCTAAAGCATGTTAAGGACTCGATCAGAAGGTGTGAGGAAAAGGTCGCCTCCGTACACCACCGGATTCAGAGTACCGCTGTACAGTACGGCGAAGCATATGAAAAGGTTGTTACGTTCAATTCTGCAATCGAAGTAGAGGTGCCACGTCTCAAGGTGATGCTTCAGGAGTTCGAGAACAACGTATCTATCTTTGATCGACGAGTTACAGCCGTGTCGGGAATGATTACTGAATTGAGCAACCTTGTTGCATGGTATAGACACTTCCACTCGGCGTATGGAGAGATGCGCGTAGAAATTCGACGTCGCCACACACAAATGCAGCAACACCAGTGCTTAATGCAGCGATTCCAGAAAGAACTGGACGAAGCTGCAAAGGAAGAGTCGCGAAGGAGGGAGCAATTCTCGAGAAAATTCGGTCGTTTCTTGCCTCCTGGCCTATGTCCAGCACTTCACGAACCCGTTGTTTCTTGTCGGGTGCTGCCGCTGAAAATAGCCTCCGATCTACCCAGAGCTCTTAACTTTGAAGCAACCACAACAAACTACTATTATAATGAGGCTGCTAGAGAGTACGATAATTCCGTCATTATCAAGGACGTCGAAGTGCATAAAAATGATGAAAAAACAAAATCAGATAAAGAAAGAAAGCAAAATATTTAACGTGTCAGCATTTTTTTGGGCAGGAAATAAAAATAGCATCGTTATTTTTGTACAGATATATGAGAAAGTACAGTCGGTTGTGGAAGTATTCGGTGGGATTCCTCAATGTCGAAATCATCATTAGCATGGTGCATGCTAAATTGAAATAATGTGCATAGCAATACAGAGGAGTCGATTTTGGAGTTGTAAATTCATTAGAACACATTAGAATTTTTTTTTACCAGTTAGAATTACTATGTCTTGGGTCTCTTTGTGACAGTTAATCCATCATTCAGTTCACTATTTGTTCTGTAAGAATGTCATCTGCATGACATGACATCTTGCACAGTCACACGCAAAGCAATCTACGAGGCTACGTTGCAGTGTTGCTCGAATCCGCATGCTGCGCGCTCCGAACCTCGTTCTCTTTGCTTGCTCTGCATGTTGGTTGGCACACCGCCCAATCCTGATCACAATTGATCAAAGCTGGAAAATCCCCAACCTTTGATGCATGATGATCAGAGAGCAAGGAACACGTTTTGAATCGCCAGTGCTAGAGTGGTACGGTCACTCACACTGCTGATTGGCTTGAACCCGTTCACAACAGCTTTCTAGCTTTGTGAATTTGACAATGGCTAGAATGCCAGGATGGAAGACTCACCAGACGCATTTCGTTTCCAGAAGATGTGCGTGCGTCGTTTGCAGCTTGACACGTGCGTGCTGACTCGAGAACTGTGAAGCAAAGGATTGCAGAGCCATGTCAGCAGACCAATTTGGCAATTCAGCCATGCTGGCATGCTCCATGGCACGTTCAGAAAGAAGCACTGCTAGACTGCTGGACTGGTGTTTGTGCACGTTCACATTCATGCAGCGGTCTTGTGTCCCACGTCAAGACCATCCTTCCAGCATTGCCAGGTTGTTCCCACCCTGGCACCCTCCACCCCTGTTCGTCGTGCAGTCTCTTCCAGTCTTCTGCTCGGTGCTCTGGTGCTGCAGATCAGCGTCTCTGTGATGGAGTGATGAATAGTGCACGGTCAATGCTGGAATGTCAAAGTGTTTTCAGGTCGAAACGGCCGCCACGTGCCCAAAACAGGCGAGAGGGGGGTTTTCACCACGGGTGTTCCGCTCGTGTTGCAAAAGCACCTTCGTTGGTCCATTTCTCTTCACGCATTCGTTCGTAATGACAAGTTGTCGTGACACAATCGCGCAAATTAACAAGTCGCAGGAACAAAACTGCCCTAAATCTTCCAAAGGTCTGCTCATACGACAAGCGACATCGCAGCACCAACTCAGGAAAACTTGAGATGAGCATTCTTTCCCGATTAATTGCGTTGGCGCGAAGATAAATTCGGCTGAGATTTGCGAATGTTGGCTACTAAAATCTGCACAAGAACAATCTTACTTGTTGCGCAACAATGCTTCACGGACTGGCTGAGAAGATGACTAAATACGAAAGGGACCAAACGATGAATGAGGACAAAAACAACAACCAAGATTGGCACAACATTGGAATCCAAAAGAAGGTCTGTGATCTCATTCGAGTTTTTTAGAGTCTTAGTTACTGCGTCAAAATTTATGTTAGTTCTAAAGTTAACATGGTCATAGATTCTCGAATTTGGGGATGGAAAACACTATCCATCAAAGGTAATGGAGGATGTGCCAAAAGGTAAACTAGTGAGGAACGTGAATTGACATAATGTAATTCAGGGAGATTTACTCACTGTCCATTACACCGGTACTTTGAAGAAGGGCAACAAAGAATTTGACTCGAGTCGTAATCGTGGTCAGCCCTTTGATTTCAAGGTGTTTCTTGTCTTTTTGCAAATTTGCATTCCTTGCATTTTGAATGTTGTCTCCTCGTTTGTTACAAATTCGTTATTTTCTATTTTCACAAATCAGGTGGGAGTAGGAGATGTGATAAAGGTACTCGAAGAAATAGGTGTGTGTTCATCCCAAAAGGTTTACAATGAAAATGCTATTAACAAAGGGATGGGACGAGGCTGCCTTGCAAATGTCACTTGGGGAGAGAGCAATTATCAACTTGCCCAGTGACCTTGCGTATGGTTCCGAAGGTGCTGGACCCGATATCCCTCCGAACTCGGATCTCGTGTTTGATATCCAGATTATAAGGATAAACGGGAGCAAGCTCCTTAGCGACGAGGACATGAAAGATTTTGAGTAATTGTTGTTGGACTAAAGGAAAACGCAGTGCAAAGATGACCTAAATATGTCTCATAGGCAACGATTATTGAGTTGGAAAGACAATAAGCTAAGTAAAGTACGATACCAACAAATAGCCTTTTACACTTCAATCAATCACGTCACCCCTTTGTGATTGTCGATATAATGAATCTTATCTGTCTTTAAGTTTGATACAAACGAAAAGTTTCGAACGAAAAGAAAAGAAAAGGTATGAATCTGCTACGCATGCTTCATATTTCAGAATTTTAATTAAGAAACTTTACCTAGCACGGAAGTCGGGAAAGATATGCTAAATACCTGGTGAAGGAAGTCAAAACAAGTCTACACGAAGCTTCCCAATTTCTTCGAAGCAAGGTAGTGCAGAAAGAGAAGAACTGCGAAATATTATGATTTTGATTAGTAATATCTTGCATTGACTGTTCTCAGACACCTTCAGTTCTGCAAACAACCTCGGTAGACGGAACTTTGGAAGCTGTTCTGTACGATGGACAAGTGCTGCAATTGCTTGATGGGAAAACAGGACAACAACTGTACTCTACTCCGTTGAAGACAGAAAAGGTATGTATCCAAAATGCATTCTGAGAATATATATGGCCACAAATATATTAGTTATCGAAATATGTTTTTCCAAATCTATGATGATGTGATATTCATTACACAGACTGTCCAGACTCCTTATGGATCTGGTCATCTTAAGGGTGTAGGTAATTTTGATGAGACTTTCACAAACACAGATTTATAAATGGCAAATTAGCTACACGCTGAATTCCGAAAATTTGGCCATGAATATTTTTAAAGATGATGGAATGGCGAACGTTGCTCTACCATACGGGACAGGCTATATGCCAACCCAAAGTGCAAAAGTAGGAATTGCATGTATTTTATCAAATGAGTCTAACACTGTTCTTCTGTTCTTTGCTACACTTACTCAGATCAACATGAAAGAGACTGATGTAACGACTACATATGGAGATGGTGACTAATCAATTAAATTGATCTGATGAGCGAAGTAATGTCTTTTCTGTAGGTAAAGCTACATCAAAAGATGCAGCAGGGATGCTAACTGTCGATCTACCTTTCGGTAAACATTGGATATTGATTGAACTACGAACTGCTGCGTAAAGTTTAGACATATTAAATCTCAAATATCTTTTTCTAATGACATACAGGAACAGCATACATCCACGAAAATAATGTAGAAGGTAGTGGCAGTTCTGCAGATATTTCATCAGTATCACAACTCAGATTTGCATCCAAAACTTACGAATTATTGCTTAAATGCGACGACGGGGTACACTCTTTTGATCTTGTAACAAAGTCCTTGACGAGATATGTCTCTGATGCATCCTTTGATGAGGAATCAAAAAGGGGGGAAAAGCGCGATATTTCCTTTAGCGATGCTTTGTATTGGGCACAACCCGTTAGCAACGAAGATCTCCCTGATGTTTAAGCAAGTCTTATTATACAGCTTTATTAATACCCTACGAACATCACTTGGTGAGGTGGGAAGCCCTTACAGCTATTCGAATTCCGGTGCATTCCATCGAGTTTATGTGTGCACTTGCACAGCTACATTAGGATGACTACATTGGAAAAAAATGTTTTCATTACACTCGATCATGATTCCGTCTCTCAACAACATCTGGTTTTCATGACTGCAAAAGTGGAATGAAGCCCTAACATGATGAAGGCGGTGACATATTCGATCTGTACAAATTGGGATCTCAGCTGGCGCATGATCTAGGGGATGTTTCGCGTAAATGGCTCATATGTGTTCACTTTGTACTCACTCTTGCCTAGTTGCGTTGGCAGCCGAGCATCATGATGGCAGCATGCACTAGTGCATGCCAACATTGGGCCGACGAGGGCGTGCAATGATAGACACAGCAATACAATATATATGTAGTGTATTGCATGTCTATCATTGCAAGCTCACCCATGCTCACACTACGATGCGTACAAACTTTCTGAACGTCAGTCTTGCTCATGTCTATGTGTGCGTTTGCATCAATGCAATGTGTTAAATTTGAATATGCGGGTCATCGCATCAGACTTCTAGACTTGCTTGCATACTGGTGCAGCAGGTCATTTCAAAATTGCTGCTGAAAATGGCTATTTGAGCGAACGCAAAAGTGGCGTGTTCCTTTCGGCTTGGCTTGACATTGTGCACACACGTGCAATTATCAATCCATCATGTTCATCATCATTGGCATCTTGAGTTTGCAACAATGATAGACATGCAATACACAATATATATATTATATATAGTGTATTGCTGTGTCTATTATAAGTATGGCTCGAAAATTTGAGTCAAAGCAAAGGTTCTCAGTTTCCTCACATGCACCAAACATGTCTTCTCCATGTTCCAAGCGGTTGCATCATTGTGCGATTTGAAATGCATGCAACGACTGGCAGTCACACGCGGATGAAATCAATTGAATGCTTCTGCGCCCCATTCAACATCTTTGCATGAGATCGATGCATTTTCAGTCATTGCCACATCGCAAATTGCAAGCTTCAATGTTTTTGCATGTTCTTAGACATGTGCACAGTTTTCACATGATCAAGTTTTCGATTTGTAAGAATTCAAAGATGTTTCATCATTGTTTAACATCATCACAACGTTCATCATTGTCATCATCATCAGTGTCATAAAAACGCTCAAATTCAGAACCAGAATCATCTGAATCACGTGAGTCTGACTCGCCATCAGGTCCGTCCCCATCATTCCATTTGTGGGGTTTGTTCAATTCCAGATAAATGTTTTTGACGACATCTGAAATTTTCAAAATCTGCTTTGAAGTCATGTCATTGAATGTGTCACTCAAGTCCCCTGACACCTCAAACACGATGTTGCAAAGTTCCTCAAAAATGCCCAAAAAACTCTCGTGGCGATCAATGGAGGCTGGTTTCAAATCATAATCTTTTGACAATGCCTTCATGTCATCCTTGTGCTCTTTCAACATGTTTAGAGTTTCTGGCAAGTCGCCTCCTTTTCTGAAAATCTTGGTGAATCCCTTGACGTCATTGAGTTCTCGAATCACCTTTCTTTTGAATGAATCAGAAGATATTTGGTTGATGCTCCTGTTCATCTTGTGCACGACCCTTTTCATGGCCTTGTGGAGTGGAAAACGAACGTAACTGAAGTTCCAAAGCCTCGTTGAGACAAATTCCAGGTCATTTTTGAACAACTCCCACTCTGCATGGCACTTTTTCTTGTCCGCGCATGGCGTTTTGTGTTGGTCACGGAAATGGAGGTACTCCTTTTCCACTGTTTCACTGAACTGCTTCAATTTTTCCAACAAATTCTCCAGTGATTTGATCATCCTGTTGAAATCCTTCACGGTGGTCCTGGCATTTTTTTGGTTTTTCAAAATCGCTTTTCGTCGCTCCACTTTTTGTAGCTCCTTTTTGCCGCCAAAGTCCTTGACTGATTTCCGCTCAACCCCGTGACGTTGCACTGGGTAGTTGGCTGGGTTGTCGCAACATTCCTCGAAATTTCCCTCGCATGGGCAATATTCTCTGTGCTTGGCTGCTTTCTCCAAATTTTTGAGTTGGTTTTTTATGGTTGGTGGAATGCGAGCTGTGACATTTTTCTTCTCCGTCTCACTCGTCTGGCATCTCATCCTGGGCCCATTTGATTTTGTCTTGGTTGGCATTGTTTTTGATTTTGTGTGCCGGGTCTTGGTTCGCATTGTTTCTTTTTGATTTCTGGCTTTGAGGTGATTTGGATTCTGATGAGAATGAGGAAGTGAGAAAGTGAGGATCGAGGCTCGGAGATTGCACGGGCAAGCCACGTGGCTTTTTCGACCGAACCACGTGACCTGGTTTTGCCAACCACGTGACCCTTTCAGTTTTGATTTTTGGTTTCCAGAGGCCACGTGGCTTCCTGTCACAACGAAATGCGAAGAAGACAATTTGTTCGTTTTGCTCCATGCACGAGGCAGCGACGCGCCAGGCGCCATCGATGCCAAGCCATTCAAAACGACGAAAAGGCAATGTTGCGCAATGCCGCGCCGTGCCGCGCTGCGAAGTGGCGCACGTTGGCAATGCACATCAAGTTTGAGATCAGAAAAGCTTGATGAAAAAAACTGACATTTCAACGTTCAAATGTGTTTGTGAAAATTCACCACAGTGGTTTCTTGCCCCCAGCAGGAGACGTTTTCAAGTTTGCCGCCCGGCATCACACGGACTCCTTTGACGCGTTTTCCTCCTTCAAGCAATTTCGTGCCATCGACATGCCACATTTTCTCGAACCTTGCCTGCTGACGAGCGATCTTGGCAAGCCGCTTTTTCTCTTTCTCTTCGGCGTCTTCCTCCTCATCATGATGCTCTTCATCATCCATCTCTTCTTCACGCTCTTCTTCATCCTTCTCTTCGACTTTCTCATCATCATCGCCCCCATTGATGGTGGAATTTTCCTTGACGTCAGCTTTGGTCATTGGGGAGTTCTCGGCGACTGTTTCCACGGCATCATCAACGTCGACTTGGGAGGGGGGGTCACGGCTCTTCTTTTCGTCGCCTTCACTCTTCTGACGTTTGATTGCAGGGTCATGCGTGGTCTCTTCGGCGGAGGGGTCGAACTTGGGTGGCGCCTTCCTGTTGCGTGATGACTGGCGCTTCGGAGCGTCATCTTTGACGGTGCGGTTCTTGGTTGGGTTATTCGGTTTTGGACGTGGCATCAGGTTCAGAGGCGAAGGTGTTCAAAGTTTGTCGGGTGTTTGAGTTGTGAGGACTTGAGCAGATGAGGAAGTGAGGGTCCAGGCCTCGGAGTTGAAGGGGGTGGACCACGTGGCTCACCAGGGTTCGGGTCACGTGGTTGCAGGTGTCAAAACAGAAGCAGGGCGGGGTAGTCACGTGGCCTGTTGAACAAGGTCACACGACCAAAAAAGGGAAAAACGGATCTTGTGGTCACGTGGTCTTCGAACAAATGCCACGTGACCCCGTCCAACAAAGCCATGTGGATTTTGGTCAAAAGCCACGTGGCTCGTTCACTTGGATTCCAAGGCCCGGCCTCTCACTCCCTCATCAGCTCAAGTCCTCACAACTCAAACCCCTCGACCATTGCTTGGCTCACCATGGCACGCACCAAACAGACCGCACGCAAAACCACTGGAGGAAAGGCTCCTCGCAAACAGCTCGCCACCAAAGCGTCCAAAGTCAGAAAATCAGCACCTGCCACTGGAGGAGTGAAGAAGCCTCATCGGTACCGCCCTGGAACCGTCGCCCTGCGTCAGATCCGCCGCTACCAGAAATCCACCGACCTCCTCATCCGCAAACTGCCGTTTCAGCGCCTTTGCAGGGAAATCGCCGAGGATTTCAAAGAAGGACTCCGTTTTCAGAGCGCCGCCATCTTGGCGTTGCAGGAGGCCTCAGAGGCCTACTTGGTGTCGTTGTTCGAGGACACCAATCTTTGCGCCATCCACGCCAAAAGAGTGACAATCATGGTCAAAGACATTCAGCTTGCTCGCCGCATTCGCGGGGAGAGAGCCTGATGCTTGCATGCACCCAAGTTTGATTTTTCATCACCGCAAAACTTTGTCCGTGAGCCCTCTGTCCATTGCCAACGTGTTGCCGCGCCAAAACCCGCCTTGGCGCCGTTTCGAAGCGGCTTTGCACAAATGGCGCGTCGCTGCCTCGTGCATTTCGTCGTGACAAGAAAGCCACGTGGCTTTCTAAAAAAGGAACAATTCAAAGCAAGAGGGTCACATGGCCGAACCAGCAACATCACGTGGCTTGGTTGAAAAAGCCACGTGGCTACCCCGTGCAATCTCCGAGCCTCGATCCTCACTTTCTCACTTCCTCATTCTCATCAGAATCCAAATCACCTCAAACCCTAAACAATCAAAAAGAAACAATGGCACGCACCAAACAAACCCCACGCAAGTCCACTGGAGGACTAGTTGGTCGGCGACCAACGTCACGGGGTTGGCGCACTGGAAAGAACAAGAAATACAATCAAGTGTCACCAAGCTTTTGCCCTCTCAGCGAGATCACTGGCAAACCCTTCATTGAATTGAACGTTTTTCTTTTGGAGGCAAAACTCCTAAATGATGAACGAGACATTGGATGAGACACGATGCGGAAATTTTCAACAATTGGTGTGAAAATTTTGGAGGTTTTCGTCTGCCACCCAACACCACCTTCGATCCTTTCTACTCCCTTTCTGACAAAAAAAAGAAATCGTTGACTGGTCTCTTCTTGGACACTTGGAGTGACCGCTTCGGGTTTTGCACACTTCCAACAGTCACCCAAGACGACCTGAACAAAACCTACAAGAAAATGGAGAGAGGAGGACATTTCGTTTCCTTCGACTCGAAAGGCCCTGTCATGTTTGCACTCGACAATGAGAAGCGCTGTGTGCTGCCCAAATCTAAAAATTGAACAAGCTTTTCTTGCCACAAACTTGGTGTGCATTGCCAACATGTGCCACTCAGCAGGCAGCGCGGCGCGGCGCGGCGCCGCGCAGCGCGGCACGGCTTCGGATTGCGCGGAATCGCCTTGGCGTCGTTTTGAATGGCTTGGCATCAATGGCGCGTCGCTGCCCCGTGCATGGCGCAAAACGAACAAACCACCTCCTTTGTCTTTGTTTTTTTTCCTTTGTACTTCGTTCTGACGAGAGGGCCACGTGGCTTCCAAAATTGAAAATTTCAAATTGTGAGGGTCACGTGGCATGGCCCAAAAAGCCACATGGCCATCCCGTGCAATCTCCGAGCCTCGATCCTCACCTTCTCACTTCCTCATTCTCATCAGAATCCAAATAGCCTCGGAGCCACAAATCAAACCCTCAAAGCAAGAAATCAGAGCCATGCCAATCAAAGGTTCAGTCAAAAATCGAAAAAAGAGTCCAGAAAAGAAGCGACGACGCGAGAAACTTCGGAAAATCCAGAGACAGAACAGAGACACTCTATTGGAATCAAAAAGAACTGACGTCCCTGACTTTGAAGAAATTTTCGAAGCCTTCAAGGACCAGAACAAAACGCCCGATAATTGGAAAACTGTTGAAAGAGCGAAGAGACGGGATGCATTGTTCCGGCAAAAAACCATTCCCAGATTCTCGCGGACGGACTTCAAAACTCCTGGAAATTTTCAAGCCCCACACCGGATTCTCTGTCGGCTAATCAGAGACATGTCCACAGTTGCAAAATTCTTCTGGACCACGGAAAACCCTTGCAGATGGCTCATGCCTCTCAAATGGACGTACGGCAATCACATGGGCACGCTCCACGAAAACGTCTACGACATCATCCGGAGCCTTGACGACGGCAGGGGAGGTTTCACGACAGAATTCCATCTCAAATCGTTGAAAAACAGCATTTGTGGTTTCCAAGAAATCTCACTAGAAAGATGCCAAGAATTGTTCGTTCATTTTGGTTATCACAACGAAGATGATGTCAAAGAACTTGCAAAAGATGTTCTCTATCTCCGCGATCGGGCGGCAAAAGAGTTCCGAGTCATTCATGCAGAGTATGAGAAACTGAACAACATCATGAAAATGGATTCCATGTTTCTGAACGATCATTTGGAACATCTTGTGAAGAAATTGAAGAACGAGACAGATTGCCACCAGGCAATGATGCAAAAATTCAGATTTGCGTTTTTGCAAATGGGCATGGAAGTAGTCAAAGAACACTAGAAGAAAACTAGATCATTCGGTGCCTGAATGTTCCTCAAAATTTCAACAACATCTCAACATGATTTTTGTGAACTCCATTGCCATCATGTGCCACTTGGCAGCGCGGCGCGGCCCGACTTCAAATTGCGCAGAATCGCCTTGGCGTCGTTTTTAGCGACTTGGCATCAATGGCGCGTCGCTGCCTCGTGCATGGCGCCAATGTGACTAACATCAGAAATTCAAAGCGCCAACATGTTGATGCGCGCAATGTTTTTAACGGTGTCATTTTGAACACAAGAGCATGTTCAAGTCTGCAAATTCACTGTCTTTCCATGTTGCGTTTCGAGCACGTCTTTTCAATCAATTGATAATACTTGCTAGTCTTGTCTAAGAGTTCCTCAAAATGTGCTTTGTTTTCGTCGTTGTCACAAATTCTCTTGTCATAGTGCAAACGATCGTGGAATCGGGACACCAAGACACATGTGATGTTGTTGATGTGTGAGATGATGTCGTTGAACTTTGCAGTTGTTGCCTTGTCCTTGTTGAAACTGAAACGCGCTTTGCCATTGCTTGAATCGATGTTCATGTAGGTTTCCAGCCAGTCCAACACAACCTTTTCCTGGTGCTGAAGTCCACGACCCACGTTCCTGGTCACTGGTTTGAACTTTTTGGATCCTTCTTCGGTTTCCGTGAGCATCTTGTCCAAAAGGCCTTTTTTTCGGAGCACCCACAACGGCCATCCACAGAATTTGCGCTGGTGAAATTTTGTGGGGACCTTTTGCTCCATTGTTTGGATTTTTTCCTCCATTTTTTGTCTTTTTTCCTTCATCGCAGTGGAAGCATTGATCAAATGAAGAACTGTTCTCAAGCGATCCTTTTCCGTTTCATCCAACACGTCTCCATTGATGTTGTCAAAAGCTGCATCATCGTTTAACTGCTGCAATTCAACCAATGAATATGTCACCTCACTTTCGTTTTTTTGGACCATTGCATCACACAGCGACAATTTTTTGTTGTAATTGGTGAAGTTTAATCCATGATAATTCTTCAAGGCATCTGGTGAAGCCTCGACGCCAATGATGTACCTGTCTGTAATGTCGGTGTCTGAACCCCGAAGTTTGGTTTCAGCGGAACCTGTGGAGTTGTACACCGGTCTGTTACTTCGGTAAAACTCACTTGGTTCCTTGTAAGCACAGTCGTTGAACACCGGAAGGAAAACCCCTTTCAAAGACCTTCCCCTGGATTTTTGTACGCCTTTGCATTCTTTGGGGACATTCAAGACGTTCAGAACCTTTATGCCCCATATCTTCTCTAGAACCTTGCCACTGTCCTGTTTCTCGTTGTACAATTGGTACACATTCCCTTTTACCGGCGGGTATTTGAAATGGTCATAAGCTTTTTTGAACACGCTGTATGGGACAAGACCGTGTTCTTTTTTGACGAAATATCCCGATTCAACAAACGCGAACATTTTGGTTTTCTTGCTCAAATGTTTGAATTTTTCTGACTCGCTCATCTGCTGCAAAGTGTCCTTCAAGAAATTCTTGCCTTCCATGACAAACATGCAGCTGGTGTAGGAGATAGCAATTGCCATCAGACTGTGAAGCACCTTGTTGTTTATCCACGTTGTCATGTTAGATTCGTCTTTCTTTTGCATGTTCTTGGCGTTGTGCTCGAAGAGTTGCACGCGGCGGCAATTTGCAGCAATGGAGCCCTGGTTCATCACGGTCGCAACCGTCGCGTTGCTGTTAAATTCCCACGCAATGTTTAACCGTTGCTCCGTGGCCTGCTGGTGCTTCCCAGCCGTGGTGATTGGTGCGTTTGACATCGATGCAAACACGATTTGCCGAACGTTCAATTTTATGTTTTGTGCCTCCTCGCAGTGCACCGCCCTGTAGTAACCGCCGTTGTGTTTGGCTATTCTGGCAAAACTGAAGTTCGAAGCGGTTTCACCGTCATGGGAGCTCATGCTCATGACTTGTTCCGGTCCAGTTCCACTCAAGATGTGTTTCATCATTTGCAGATAAGTTGATTTCCCGGTGCCTGCGTCTCCCACTCTCCAAAAGTACACGCCAACATTTTCCATGTACTTTGTTTTCACAAGGCCGGCGTACACTGTCTTTGCGATTATGTGGTACATGGTCAATGACGGGTTGTAGGTGCTTCGCGAGGCCTCTTCATTGTGCAAATAACTGTCCTCATACTTGACATCAGTGGGGTCTGGGAAATACTCGTTTTGAAACCACGTGCCACGCTTAGCCTTGTTTCCCAACTGGTCACGATTGATCTTGATGAAAAAGTTGTCATCATACAACACCTTTGTGTGCTCGCCGTTCGGCACAAAGATGTCGAGGTCCCAAAAATTCTTCCAAAGCTCTTTCTCACTCCTCACACTGGTGTCATACGGCGTTCCTGATTGCAAAGAAAGGGGACATGAAGATCAGCATGCTGTTTTTTGTTTTTTGTTTTTTGTGGCATTTTGCATTACCGACTGTTCCTTTCTGTAGTCGATCGAAATACCCCCTATGACTTCGCATCCGCAAAGACAAAGTCAGACAGTCAAATGTGAGATTCTTGGTCGAAAAGGAAGTCAAATTGCGTTTCAGAGTGATCCCGGCATTCCTCAATTTCGTCAGGTACTTTTTGACAACATCCTCTGGGTTCACTCTGCTGTTCATGCCCCCCATTCTCGACATCACCTCATTGTAAACGAATTCGGTGAGCGTGACCTTGCCATCCTCAACCTGCCTCAGCGTTTTGTTGTATCCGTTTTTCTTTTTTCCAGTGTAATACTCAGCGATTCCATTGTCGACTTTTAACACGTGCTCGTTGTCGTGGACCAAGCCTTTCATCGACATGAGTTTGACAGTGTACGCAACCACGTCAGACGCATTCGGCGTTGCCACGTGTGTGGTTTCTATGTTGAGGTTGCATGCTCTTTCTTGAAACTCGCACACTGGGTGGCCTGACATGACCCCTGTTTCCATGATTTTTGCCAAACCAGTGTCCTCTAGATACATGATGTTGATTCTGTGCGTGTGGATGTAACACATTTCAAGGAGTTTGACGTACGCGTGGATTTTGTACGATATGCTTTGATACAAATCCACTCTTTCGGTTTTCTTGAGTGTAGCGCGTACCACTACGCGGGCACAAGTCACGTGCGACAACAAAGGGGTTGTCGCGGATATAGAATATAGATAACGTAGATATTAATACAGCATAGGCACGTGGGTTCCGGCGGGACTCATGGCAGCACACCGGAAGTGTGCTGCCCCACGTGCGGCGGCATTCGCGAAAGCTTCGCGAATGATTACGCAGTGCACGATTTAATAAAAATATAATCTTTAATAAAAATAAACACAACTCTTCAAAAGGAAGCAAACGTGCCTTTCCCCCCCCCTGCCTACTTGTGCACGTAGCGCCTCGGCCTGTGAACACCTTACGCGCAACAACCTTTGGCTTCCACACACGGGAAACGATTTGACTAACAATGTCACAGCAGCTAGAAGAACAGCAGGACTTTGGCTCGCAGGCCGTGCAAGGGCACGAGCAGAAACAGGAAAGGAAGGGCGATACGGACGCTAAGGAAGGAGGAGGAACACCTCCACAGGCACCGCCGGGACCAGCACCCGGGATTAAGAAAGCAGATGCAACAGCATAGGCACGTGGGTTCCGGCGGGACTCATGGCAGCACACCGGAAGTGTGCTGCCCCACGTGCGGCGGCATTCGCGAAAGCTTCGCGAATGATTACGCAGTGCACGATTTAATAAAAATATAATCTTTAATAAAAATAAACACAACTCTTCAAAAGGAAGCAAACGTGCCTTTCCCCCCCCCTGCCTACTTGTGCACGTAGCGCCTCGGCCTGTGAACACCTTACGCGCAACAACCTTTGGCTTCCAAGTTTACCAGCCCTAAGGTACCTGGCATAGGAAACATTAACGCTATTAAGCCGCAGCGAGACTGGTACAAGGACAGGGAAGGTAACCGACGTTGCGGATACTGCTCACGTAAAGGGAAACACACCGCTAAAGACTGCAGAGACAGGAAAGAAGGACGACCCAGGATGACGATCAGGCAGCTCAACGAACACTACGAGAAGTTAAAGAGAAAGAAAGGCAGAGGACAAGGATATAACAACAGCAAATGGCAAGGCAGCAACAACGGGAAGAACAATAAATATAAGAACAAAAAGCAGAACAGTATCAATGCTATACAGCAGCAGATAAACGGAATATTAGATCACCTTAAGCAGGCGCCGACGAAGACAGCAGTACCAGCAACGCAGGACCAAGACAAGCCCATGACCCTAGACGACATAAAGAACTTAGGAGTATGCAACATTAATGACGAAGACGCTAACAGGACTATCAAAGTTGCTATGACCAAGGTTAAAGTTAAAGACAGCTACGGAGACTACAAGAAACTACCTGCCCTTTGGGATAGTGGCAGCATGCCGAAGTCCTTCATAAGCCTAAGCACAGTAAGAAGGTTAGGACTATTGGATCAAGTGACTAAGAAAGAACGTAAATATGCTCAAGCAGACGGAAGCTCTTCCATGAAGACCGTCGGTGAGCTAATGCTAAAGCTACAGATACCTGGCAGCGACGCGGAGACCCAAATCAAGACCCGAGTAGCCATGACTTTATCCATGGAACTACTCCTCGGACAGGATGCCCTAGAAAAATTAGGGGGGATCATATCATTCTACAATCACAAGATATACTTTGCTAAGTTGCCAAAGAAGTCAGGCAGGACCATCAGCCAGAACATGATACGGCTTGACGAGTGGACCTCTGAGTCAAGCGTTAATGCGTTAGAGTTTATGGACCTAGCGGACAACAAGCTACCTACACCTACCGAGCTACGGAAGAAGAACCCCGGCAAGACCATCCGACAGATAACGGAGCTACTGGACAAGACCCCCCCAGCTGATGATTGGGATATCGACAAAGGCAAAAAGTACATTAATAAAATATTAAACGAGAAGTACTCTGACATCACCAAGCCGACGACGAAGCCCTCCAGCAAGCTTACCCCAGTAAAGATCGAGCTAAAGAAGGGATACGAAGAGTGCATCATCAATGACCCAGAACATAGGCGACCGGAAGCGGACTGGGAAAAGATAGAGTGGCAGATCAATGAATGGGCAAAGGAAGGGAAGATAGAGCCAAGCAACTCACCATGGAACGTGAGACATGTGCTAGCTAAGAAACCTACTTACCCTTTCTTCCGCCTGGCGCACAACTTCATCCGCCACAACCGAGTAATAAAGAGGATCCAGACACCTACACCAAGGATAGATGACGTTATTGAACACGTCATAGGATACAAATACTACTCTTCCCTAGATAAAAATGAATCATACATGCAGACACCCATCCACAAAACCTCCCGCCCCATTACCGCGTTCTCCAGCAGGCACAGGAAGTGGCACTTCGTCGTATTCCCTTACGGCCTAAGCATATCAGGGGATGCGTTCAGTAGTCAGAACTACAGGGCATACACACATGATGGGATGGCGTCTGTGTTGTGGGTGTTTGTGTTTGTGTATGTGGATGATGACATAATATGTACCAACACAGTCGTCGCTCAGATCTTCCTCCTGGAAAATATATTTATTAGGTTTGCACACTTCGGTTTTACTATTAGACTGCAGAAGTGTACATTCCTAGCTACAAGAATCAAGTGGTGTGGATATTACCTGGAGCAAGGCCGCATCACCCCAAACCCCGAGAAAGTAGCAGCACTACAGCAAGCCCCTAAACCTAAGAATGCAAAGGAGTTAAAGTCATTCTTGCAGACTGCAGCTTGGATACTACGTAGGTTCTCCCCTACCTACGCTAGGACTGCAGCTGCTTTTACTACTGCTTACCGGAAGGAGAACTCTGTAGGCCTCAGCTTCGCTAAGGTGTGGGCCAAGGCTGGCCTTGATGCCCACTTCGATAACCTAATAAAGTTATGCAGCAACACCCTATTGAATGCTAAGCTAGACACTACTAGACCAGCTACCCTATGGACAGACTGGTCTAAGCTAGGTATGGCTGCTGTACTTACCCAAGACCAGCAGATCATACGGGTGTGGGGCAGGGCCTGCACAGCAGCTGAGGCCAAGTACAGCCCTACAAAAGGAGAGTATAAAGCCATGACTGAGGCGCAGAGGAAACTAAGATACTACCTGCTGTCGGTGCCCAGCTTCACCTTAATGACTGACCACAAGCCCCTCCTAGGCATCGACCGCAAGCTCGAAGCGCCTAACGATGAGTATGCAGCTATGAGGGCGGACACGGAAGAGTTTAGGGACAAGAGGACAGTGGTCTACGCACCAGGAGACAAGCAGCTTGCTGACTATTTCAGCAGGCTGTTCGAAAAGAAAGTCCCTACCCAGGTCACCCCTATGGTTAACGCGATTACCTTCGAGGACGGCGACTTCCTGCCTGAGCCAGAGGAGCTCCAGCACCTTCAAGAACACCTGGATAAATACAAACACAAGCATGAGGTACTTAGTGATAGGATATATGTATACACTAATAATGTTAGGCGTACCTACGTGCCACGGCGGACCAGGGGAGCCCTTCTCTTTACCGCCCATGGACCTGCACACGTAGGAGAAAACCATATCACTGCTCTACTCTACCATTACTACTGGCCCTACAAGCTAAAAGAGATAAGGACATACCTGCGTGGCTGCAGGTGCTCCAGCTTGAAGGCGGCAGGCGTCGCCACCAAGGAGTCCAGCAAGAGCCGTGCATCTAAGAAAATCAAAGCAAGGAACTTCTTAGATATCGTGCAAATTGATGTTTATAAGTACGATGGCTATCACTACCTTACCTTCGTTGATGTGGCCACTGGAAAGTGCTGGGTTAAAAAGATTATCAAGGTCAACGTTGCTAAGAAGAACAAAGGCTTATATAAGCAGAGGCTTACTAACTGCTACCGTACCTGGGAGTCTGAGCTCCAGGCTATCCCTGATGAAGTTAGCATAAACAAGATACCAAAGAAGTTACATGTGGATAATGAGACCTCTCTTCTACAGCTACCACACCCTAATATTGATGCCTCACCTGTATACTATGCCCAGTCCAACTCCAAGGTAGAGCGACTCCACCGCACCTTGGCCAACCTAAGCAGGATAAATAGCACCACACCAGACAAGATACAAGGGTTAGTAAACGACACCTTCACGTCTGGGGGAGGTATCAAGGATAAGGAGAGGGAAGAAGGCGACGACAACGACGACGATACCGAGAGCGAAGACGAGAAGGTCCCGTACGATGGCCGAGTTCTAAAGGAAGGACAGTATGTTAGGGCCAAGGTAAATCTGAGATCGAGAAATAAACAAGACCCCTTCTGGGGTGGCGTTGCAAAGGTTACCGAGAGGAAGGGGAGGAAGCAGTACTACATCTATGATGGGAACAGGGTCACCTTGCGCCACATCAGTCACCTAAAGAATTATGATATCGGTGAGAAGCTCCTAGAGGATGTTAAAGTAAACCCTACTGTGTGGGAGCGAGCAATGCCTTGTTTAGGACCCCGACCTAAGTTCGATGTGGAATATGGAAACAATAAGGTCAGGGTGAACGACGATTGGCGCATGAAGATTGTCTATCTAGGCTACCCTGGATTACGAAATATGGAGAGGGTAGCTATGAAAATAAAGGACGGAAAATATCAGCTACTCTACCTAGCTGTTCCCGACTTACCCTTTGAGCACTGGTATAAGGTCCTGGGGGACCTTGATGCAGAGGGCTGGTATGGACACGAACCTAAGGACGAAGGTGAGTTCTGGGTAAGCGACAAAGGAGATAAGGTTAGAGAGGAATCTATTACCTGGTGGTTGGTGAAGTTCCGAAAGCGATGAAGGTCTAAGGGAATAAGGAAGGAAGGAAGGAGCAACGTGACTTGGGGGAGGTGTAGCGCGTACCACTACGCGGGCACAAGTCACGTGCGACAACAAAGGGGTTGTCGCGGATATAGAATATAGATAACGTAGATATTAATACAGCATAGGCACGTGGGTTCCGGCGGGACTCATGGCAGCACACCGGAAGTGTGCTGCCCCACGTGCGGCGGCATTCGCGAAAGCTTCGCGAATGATTACGCAGTGCACGATTTAATAAAAATATAATCTTTAATAAAAATAAACACAACTCTTCAAAAGGAAGCAAACGTGCCTTTCCCCCCCCCTGCCTACTTGTGCACGTAGCGCCTCGGCCTGTGAACACCTTACGCGCAACATGAGGAGACCAGCCAGTTTCTTGCATTTGAATGTGATGATGTTCACTTTGAGCAAGAGCACATTGAAAGAATCAGAGACGTCTTCCAAGCATGGACTGACTGACCCTGTGAGGCGCAGATACACCTCACTCCAATGAACACAATTGTGGTTAAACCCAAAACCCAAAAGGTCATCATGAATCACTGTCAAAATCTGCTCATTAAATTTGAGGATGCTCTCAAGTTTCTCCATTTTTTCCTTCTTCTCTAAATCGTTCGTTTCCATCAACTTCTCGATTTTGGAATCAAAGTCCAGGAAATCTTGCAACACATCCAATGGCCGGTAATGTTTCAGGTGCTCGAAACCACGGATATCTTCAGGGTCCATTGCATAGTTGTAGTTTTGGACAATGTTCGCCAAACTCTCAGAGACGCTGTTGTTGCCTTTGCTTTCTTCCTCAGAGTCATCGTCCTCAAAGTCCACGTGCGAAATGTCATTTTGCTCGAAATCATCAGGGTCTATCTCACCACTGCAATCGGACTCTTCACTGTTCGAATTGCACGGGCTGGTGCTCTTGACAGCTTCCCCTGGCTTCTTCACGTTCTCCAACAGCCTCACGTAGTCTTTTAGATTGTCGATGATGATCTGCATTGACTTTATTTTCTTGTTTTTGTCCTCCAAATCAAAGACTTTGTCCATGATTGTTCTGTTGAGGTCCGAAATGGTCCGATTAAGATCATCCACAGAGTCCTTGGTATCGTCGTCTCGATCCTTTTCACGGACAGCATCGATTCGGCGCTTCTTGATGGGGGAGGGCATGTGCTCAGATTGCAACACTGGGGCCGAAAGGTAGGAGCGCGGACAGGTGGAAAGTGAAAGCAAAGTGCTCCTTTGCATGAGAAAAGTTCATGGTGTGTTTTGGGTGATTTTGTTCGTTTGGGTGTTTGGCGGGACTCTCTTTGTTTTTTGACATTTAGGCAATTTTCACCAAATTCTTGCTACCGAAAAGATATTTTTAAAAATAAAAACAAAAAGAGGGTACCTTGTCACGAGAAATTTACGAGTGATGGGCACGCAAAATGCCACGGAGCAGCAAAGCACGTGGGCCAGGAAGCAATTGTGGTCTTTTTGCACACCCGAACACCCAAACCCGCAAAAATTCCCCTGCCATTCCACGCGAACTCGCATTGTTCTCGAACCCTCCCGCTCGATTCCAGAGAAATGGTAGAGTTTCCCGCCATTGTTTTTGGTTTGTGATGCAAAATGTGAAAAGTCACCCGGAAATCACAAGTGCGACAACTGGTTTGGTGTCAATGTTCCCATCATCTGGTCCAACAAAGCAAAAGAAAATTCCATACTCTTCTCGCACTTTGTGTCACTTCCCATCTTTCGCAGTGGCATTGACCTTCCTATCCCCCTTCCTTGTCGTCTCGTCCGAACAATGCAAGAGTCACCAGACCTCAAACTCACGCAGCCCAAGTCATGGGGAAGCACGAGCAATCATTTGTACTACACACCTCCAAGGAGGGTTTCCGCCCCTGTTCCTTCCGCCCCACGAAGTGATCGGTACCAATCCAGGACAAGGAAAACCAACACCGCTAAACCTACAGCTCTCTTCTCCTTGCCGGAGGAGGGGACGGGAGATCTCACGGATGAAGATGAAAAGGTGGCAACAACCTTGCCGTCATTTAGTCTCAGTTTGCATTTCAAACATCTCGGGAAATTGTCCCACATGGAGTTCACTTTCAAAGAAGTTATGAACACTTTGGACGAACTCATGCAGCGCCACCACAGAAATCCTGCATACACCACTGCTGAATATCTGAAGGATTTGAAATTATGTCATGTTCAACTGGGCGATTTGAAGGCACTTGCTGAAGGCGTTGAGGATCAGGTCGCTAAGTTTTGGAGAAACCAGGACACTGCCATGTTGCAGAGGTTTCTGAAGATCACCAAGGAAAGCAAGCTGAGGATGAACGGCTCCATTGAATTGTGTCAAACCTTGCTTTACAACTGTCTGGGACAGGCACAAAGGCTGAACGAGTTGGGTGTCACCGAAGAAAGCGATGATGAGAGCTCAGTTTCAAGCTTGGCGAGCACGGAGGAAAACATTGAAATCTACAATTTGATCCAGCGATACATGTCCCTTACGGACCATCACCATGACATCGACGAACTCCACGCTCCCATATTCCCGCTGCCAGGAAAAGCGACTCTTGACAGTGTGACCTTTTTCAAAAAGACAAAACACCCACTCTTAGTCAAAATGTGTCGTTTCGAGGGCGTGTTGTACATTCGCGTTCCAAATCGGTTAAGTCGACATGCATCGATGCACCATTCGTGGTCGAACATTGCAAGATTCTTGCAAACATCGAAAATTCTGCCAGAAAAGTTGATCTTTTTTTCGCAAAGGTGTGCAGAACAAGAAAGCAAACAAGCTAATAAATTGGTCTATTTCATGGAAGTTCATTACCTCATCGACTATCTTCAACAGTTTGTGAGGCAATACAACAAGCTTGGAGAAACCAAGATCGTGTTGGACGAGTTTGTTCGCGATTTCGTCAATGAATTACGGATCTGGATGACTTCAGCACCCATGAAATCAAAAAAAAAAAAGAGGCTGAGGAAGAGGAAACATGCAAATCCCCCATCGCTATACAGCAACGAGAACAATGTGCCTCGGAAGAAGAATGACAGAAAGAAGCGCCAAAAAAAGTCTAAATATTCTCTACGCAAACGTAGCGAAATCAAAAAGCCCTTGATGCCTTTTTTTGTGAATTGTGAACATGGGTGTGAAAATTGTTGATTGTTCATGTAGTGCATGCACACAAATGTCGAAAGAGCAACACAGCAAAGCAGCTTTGCAAAGCCAATTGAGTGCATGCAAGCGGGGCTTCGCGCGCGCATCGCGGCATCAACATGAAGGAATTTACATGCTTGCATTGATCTTTTAACGCATTGATGAAAGTTTAACTTGGCATTCGTCCACAATTCTAGCTTTTTGTGGTGATGGGGACAAGCAAACTATCTTTCGTGTTTTTTTGAACTTTGGCAGAGATTCGTATCTCTCTCTCACTTTTTTGCAAATTTTGTTGAATTCCTGCCAATGCATCAATGGATGTGCTACAAAATGGTTGAAGACAATTTTTGGATCCCGTGGTGATGGAGACAGGTCATCCATGATGAAATTTGTCGTGTCGAGATGGAAAATCGTGACATTTGCCCAGTCAAAAAACAAAAGAGGTACCCCCCCCTTCCTCATCTTGAATTTTGCTCTTTTGCCAAAAAAATAATTTTTCGTCTCGACGGGGTCTCCAGATGTCCAGAAATTCCGTGGATCGTTTTAGGCAAAACACCACGGAAACCATCCAGGAGGTCATCTGCCCAGTCAGACTGAGTTCTTAACTCCGAAGTCAGAATTCAATGCCGTGTCAAGGGTGCGACAAATAGCAAATTCTTTCTCGGCTAAATTTCAAAAAATGTCCAAAAAATCTTGTGTTTGGTGAAATTTTAGGCAAAATCAAAAAAAGGGCATTCCCGAACGCATTTTTCGACGTTTCATCTTGCACAGTGTCTCTTTGTTTGTTGTCAGTGAATCATCGTTACATCTATGTCGCAGCATGGAAAAGTGGCTGGGTTTCCATGGCAAAATGAACACAGCATTTTTCTGCTGATCAACACGCCATTTCGTGTCATTTTTAGGGCCAAACCACGCAAAACGTGACAAAAATGCAGGCTCAATTGTTCAGAATTGCAAAGAAGAGTCGACAAAAAAAATGAACAAAATCAAGCACTTGGTTGAATCTTGTGGTTGAAACACAATTCAAACAAACACTGGCAACAACCCCCTGACCCGATCTGGCGCCATCATGCTCAAAATCGATTACTCGCCTTCTGTGAAGCGTGCCTGCAATCACCTCGACTACGACACTTTGTTGCTGGGTGGTCCTGTGTCAAAGAATGATTTGAAACACAAAACTGAAGGAAAAATGCATGACATAACCGAGATTCATCTGGAGGCATGGAATTCATCTGTCCTTGATGAAGCCGTATTGGAGGACCAAACAACAAATTGGTTCAACGACAGATTCCCGAATCTGGAAATTTTCGTGTTGAAGAACTCCGATGTCTCTGGAAAGGAGTGCAGTGAGAACCCATGCAGTTTTTCCAGAGCTCTGAAATGCATTTTGTCCCACGACAACCTGAACGGAGTCCAGATTTCCGGTGACATCATGCAAGCGGTGAGCTATTCTTTGATTTGTCAACGCTTTGGCACCACTGGTTTGAGAGGGAAACAGTCAAACAGAAGTCAACACATGAGGAAAATGCTCAACAACGGCACAAAAATTGATTTTCGGTCAATGACATTGAACATGTTGAACAACAAAATGACAATGGATGTGCGACCGCATTGGATTACTCAAAATGAAATGATCGAATTGGACATGAAAGTGTTTACGAAGACATTGCCCCAAGCGTATGAACAATTAAAAAATTCTCGGAGTAGTGGACTCGTTTGTGACCTGCCTTCTTTTGAATTCCTCAAAGAGTTGAGGAAACTCGGACAGTACGAACACACAGTGAAAATGCGACCGGAACAGAAATTGTTACTCAGAGTTTACGACCACACATTTTACCAGAACGGGTACATCACGTCCATTTACGGCGACAAGCACGAACCAGTAACAAAATTCCAGTGGTGCTATTACGAAAGTTGTTGTCATTTTCGACACAAAGAGACAATGAACAACTTCAATGATTTCGGGCGTGTTTTCAAATGGTACTCTCAACAAAACTATCAATCTTCGCAAAATTGGCATCCAGGGATGAAAGCGAAACTGCAAAAGCCTGACAGCGTGTTGTTCGTACCCCATTACAATCAGAACATCAAGATGTATGCAGAGGAGGGCTACGGGGAGTTGTGGATACACTTCCAGCTGTTCGACTCTCAGGGTCGCGACATCTACAAGAACGTAACAAGCGAGAAGTACACGAACAGAAAGCTGGAAATCACCATCTTTTGGAAACCTTGGATTTCTGATGATGAAGAGGAATACAAGAAATATTTCAAATGATCGAAACAAATGGCATGTTCACATTTTCATTTTCAATTCATTTTTTGTTTTTAAATCCTGAGTTCACCACTCACGTAATTACACTTCCATCGTCTTCGTTGCACCAAGTTCCGACTGTTTGGATCACGCTTCCATTTGCCTTTGATGTGCGCAGTGCGTGCGCAGTATGATGTCCGCTTCGCGCCTTTTTTCCCGGCGTGCGGCACGCACATGCTCACTCTGATGCGCGGCTTGGCCTTCTTGTGATTTGGGTGGTATGGGTTGCGTATGAGGCACCCGTTGTGTGTTTTTTTGGTCATCGATTGATGCGTCGTGCGCACTGAGACCACTTCATCAGCGGGAAGGAAAATTTTTTCCGATCTCGTTCATTCGGGTGAAAAGTCGATACAGCACCTGCTTTGCCCTCGCATCTTTCTCGTCACTTGTGGCTTGGCTGGTGATGTAATACTCATTCTTGGACGGGAGGGTGTCGAAAATCTCTCTGCTAAACTTGTTGTCAACAGCTTTCTTCACCTTTAGCATTGCGTCCAGGTACGGTTGTGTGCCTCTCGGGGTCTCCATGAACAAAAGCATGCTTCGCATGCACCACCGCATCCAGAGCCGCACGAAAAGAGATTTGTTCTTGGTGCTTCCGAACTTCTTCTTTGTAAGCTTTTCGACTTGTTCGTTCAGAGCGTCGTATGCTTCGTTATTATTTTCGAAAACAAGCCCGTCTAATTTCGGCACGGTTTTGAGGAAAATGGTGTCGTACATGAGTTTCTCGGTTGCGGTGAGATTTTCAGGTTTGAAAGCATTGGTGTGTTTGCATTTGTTTCGCGCACTCTTCAAATCGTACCCACAGCGCACGGCAAACACAAAGAGCATGCACATCACATAGCTCTGTGCCTTCACCCTCCTCGTAACTGGGCTCAAAATTTTGTTATCTAAGTTTTCCATTTCACTCATGGAGGTGTAGATGCTCGAGAATATCCCGTTCTTCTTCTCGCAGAGCCTGCAGAGACCGGTCTGTACGTCCGTCTTGGTCATTCGTTCGCTGTTGTACCTGACCGTCTGGTTGTCCTTCCGGTCGAGCGGTGTCGCGGAGACCACCCCGACCGAAGCCAGGGGCTCTGAGGTGAGTTTGGCCGCGTCTCGGTAACTTTTGTCGTTGACGTTGATGATGCTGCTGCTGCGGATAGGATCGTCCCAGTTGCGTTGTCGAATGCCATAAACAGGCAAGAGCGTTCTCCGCCACACTCTGGGGCACGTGAGATCTTTCGCTTTGTCCTGTGTGAGACTGGATTCCTCGTACTGCCAGGGGTGCACGTAGATGGGGGCACACATGTGCATCCGACGCGTGGTCTCGTTGTTGCTGAGCATGAGGAATGGGTACATCAACGAAGCCTGGTTAGTGTTCCAGTTGATGCGCTGCAATTCCGGTCGGATCTTCCACGGGTATGGCGATTTGTACTGCTGCCGGTCCGTCTTGGCATCGACCTCTCTGGTCTTCTCGGTGTTCCGCATCAGGTAATACTGGCTTTGGTTGCGAGTCCACAAATCCTTGGCTACCCCGATAGCGTCCGCCCAGTTCCCTTCCTCGGTCAAAAACCGTTTGGCGTTCCTGCGCAGATCTCGCATCACCAGGTCGAGCCTGGTCGGGTTCCGTCTGACCGCGTCCCTGAATGTTTTTGAGCGTCGCCCAAGCACCCAGAGCGGGCACACCATGTACCTACACCTCAAACGAACGATTTTCGAGGCATCCTCCTTCGACGTGTTCGTGTGCGACTGCAGGGTCGGGAGCACGCACAGAACGACATAAACGTCGTAGGACCAATGCGCGCGGTACCCTTTGTAGAAGCGTTTTCGGTTGTGTGCCAGGATGTTGTTCACGGCGCCTTTCCGGGTGTCCGTCTGTAGGACATCGGAGTTTTTCTCGCTCAGCGACCAGTGCGACTCGGCGTAGACGCCCTCCATCTGTTTGTTTTGCTGCTGCTGCTGCCTGCCACGCCCCCTTCTTCCCCCGCGTGCGTTTCCCCTGCCTCGCCCCGCTCCCTTGCGCTCCTCTTTGAGGCAATCCAGGTCTTCCTCAACGATTGGGGTTGTCGGTGCAGCCTTTCGGTTCTCCATGATGGATCCGGAGGCCTTGGTGTCGTCGACCAGCACGCGCACCAGAGAGAACACCGGGAGGTGCATCTGCTGCCGGCTCTCCTTGGTGTAACCCCAGCGCACGACGTGTCGTTGCATCTTGTCCCAAAGCGAGTCCTTGAGCATCCGTGCGATGAGGTTTTCACTGGCCTCGGTGCTGATTCGCCTGTCAAACGCGGTCGCCTTGCGGTGTCTCTCCAGTGCCCCGCGCTTCTGGTTGTTCATCTTGCCCACTTTCTTCAGAAACTTTTTCCTGTGATCCATGGAGTCACGCAGGTTGGCTTTCTTCATTACCCTCTCGAGCCGGGAGTACACGCGAGGGTGCTGCATCGCGTCGTTGAGAAGCAAAAGCCTTGCATCACTGCTCTGTTCCACGCTCACCCGGGCCCGGACCGGCCGGGACATCCGCACCATTTGCAACAGCGATTCGTCGTAGGACCGCAACTCGGGGTGCAAGACGGATTCCACGACGGCCTTTGCGTTGATGTGGTGCAGACAGAGCGCGCGCGGGCTCAGGGAAAGGTCGACACTCCCCTGCACACCGGACACCAGCTCGGTTTTGTTTGCGTGGCCGCTGTTGAGTTTCTTCAGCAGGCGAAGGTGTCGCTGTCTTCTGTTGCTGTCGGGGACTTTGGCGTCCATGCTCTTGTTCCGCGTCTTTGTCGAGTCGATCATGACCCCGAGCCCAGCGCGGTTGGTGTTGTTGATCGCGTCCACGGCGTTCTGAAGCACCATGTTGCAGTGCTGCTCGTGCAATTCGACGTTCGACCGCCCAGTGTCCGTCAGCACGAATTTGCGGAACATGTGAAGGCACAGGAGCTTGTTGACCGTCTCGACCTGGACGTTCTTGCTCTCCTTGCTTCGGGTGTATTTGATCTTCGTGAGCTCCCTCACGATGTCCGCAAACTCCGATCCCTCATCGGACTGGATCGTCTTGATGTCCCTTCCGTACACACAACCGTGCAGGATCGCCAGTTCGACAAAGATCGAGCGCATCGCAGGAAGCACCTCCTCTCGCGAGGTCTTGCTGTTGACCCATCGCGCCGCGCACAGACCGCTGTCCGTTTCCGTTGCAACCAATATGTGCCGCTCGCTGCCCTCGCTGTTGTCGGTGCCGCCCTCTAGAGGGGTGATAAACCCCCAGTGATTTGCCAGCGAATGGCGGTTCAAGTTGACCAAGTCGATGTTGAGAACCGAGAAGTTGTTGAACTTCCGCACCGAGACCGAAGCCCACCGCTTGTAACTTGCTTTGGACTCAACGATTTGCTGCATGGCGATGTCCGCGACTGTGGCCTTGTCGTTCGCTAGGCTGATCGATTTTTGTATCAAGGTTGCCGAAGCAATTCTGTACACCGACCGCTGCAACTGCGCAGTCAGGCGCGTGCGGATGAAACGCAGAATTTGATTACGCCGGACGTTAAGAATCCGCATGTGCATTCTGGCGAACCCCATCAGCGCAACGGGACCTGCCGGGGTGTTTTCGTGGGTGTACAATTCCTGTAGAAACGTGTTGCACATCTCGGGTTTCACGATGAGAAAGTGATGCTGCGGCATGTTTGGCTTGAACCGTATTGTCACGGGGATGAAAATCTTCCGCATCAACGCAAACTGGGTGCTTCTAAATTTAGTGATGTCATTCCCTAAACCTTTTGTTTCTGGCAGCTTCAAAACTGTGAATTCGTCCGGGCGAGCGAACTGCACGCGATTGGCGTTGCCGTGTGAAAACATGTACCGAGCAGCGAGCATCCAGAGATGCGCCGGACCGGGTATGGAGCTGACATCGGTTTTGACATCCGCGATCCTAGGAGTTTCGAGAGTTGTCAACACCTTCTCGATCGGTTCGATGGGATGGATGTCTAGATTGAAGGCCACTGGGGTGCTCGGGTTCCCATCACGGGCACGTTCCTCATCGTGAAGCAAGACGGCAAGCAGGTTAGCAAGGTGTTCGTGCACACTCTTAGACACCGTCTGAGTCACGGATTTGTGTTCATGAAATTTCGAAGAGAACGCAAGTCGCAGCTCTGTGGGGCTGCATCGGACATGCACTGACAGCTTGGCCTCTGCTGTTTTCTTTTCTGTTGCCGATTTGATTTTGGCATCAATTCTCGCGATCAGATCCCAAACATTGAATCCCCCGCGTGTCGATCTTTGGAATTTCATGCTCGTAATTCCTCAAAAACCGTGCGTTTTTCATGATCGATTTTTTTTTGCACGGAAAAAAAAATAGGCAGCACAGACGACAGAATTCCAAATTGAGTACATCCCTTGCACAGGGTCACACCATGAGCACCATTTCACCACCACGGAAAAAAAGCGGATGCTACCACAACCCGTTGCTCAATCACCGGGGCCTGCCCGTGGTACCCCTCATGCAAAATGTCAGCTTTGATCAATCTAGCAAGGGCTGGGTTCCCCCGCCGGAACTGTACTTGAACCAGACATTCAGTCAGCAGCATGCACTAGCAGCCGACACCGCAGACTCCTGGAAACAAGCCGACATGGCCTTGTACAAAGGAAACGGTGCAGCGTCGATTTTGCACAGGCTACTGCAGCCTCTCAACGTCATCTTAGAGATGGTCGTTGACTTTTTCTCGCAGACCGTGATGTCGCTCGCTGGCATCACGGTGCAGATGCTTCATCTTCCCCTCAACCTTTTCAAAGCCTTTTTCCACTCGGCACAACATTTCGACAGCACAATGCTGCTCGTGCAGCTAGGCATAGTCGCATTCATTGGAATGCGTTTGATGAGAACATAATGGATGAACATTTTATTTTTTTGATGACACAAATTCATACTTGCTGCGTTTTGAATGTTCTGGGTGATATTTTGAGCGAAACGGTCTGCCGTTTTCGAGTTGCCATCGCGGTCTTGGCATTCTACCTGGCATAGGCTGCACGCACGTAATCCTACTCATCACTTGGCCTTTTTTGTTTTTTCTCTCGAAAACGTCACCTACATTATCAGGTATGCAATATTGTATTGTGGGATTTTTGGACTTTGAAATTTTCATTTTTATCATTGTCTTTACTGGTCGGCGCCTAGCTTTTTGGACCTTTTTTTCTTGCTTTTTCACTTCAATTTCGAGTTTCTTCTCTTTTTTTTCCACTACTTTAGCTTTCTTATTCGCGTCTTTCGCATCCTCAAGAAGATCCATTTTTCGTTTTTTGGTTTTTTTTCTTTGTTTTTTGAGATTTTCGAGTGTTCTGACACTTTCAGCCACGTCTGCAACCTTACCTCCACGGCGTCTTGTTGCAACACCAGGGTTTGCGCAGCGTTGCATCATCATCATGATGGTTGTGTGTTTTTTTGTTGGTCGGTGGTGGATTTTGGATCGAAACTTCTTTCAATTTTGGGACCTCACAAGCAAGCATCACAAAAAAATATTGAATGAGGGTGATGAAATTTTTACTTCCATGTGACAAGCCGGTACGTCACAGAGAACACGACATCAAAAATCAGAATTGAAAAAGCGGCAGTCGCCTCGTTCTGCGCTAGCTTAGCGGCCGCAACGCCAAACAGCATCGCATGCACCCATCGCGCGTCGTGCCAAAACACCGCGCGCAGTTGAACCTCGTTGTTGCTGCCAAACAGCGAGTTGTACGCGAACCCGGATGAGATGAGCGCGAGCATGATGAGCAACGTCATTTTGATCCATTCTGGCTTGTCGTTTAGTTTGACCAGGTAGGCGAGCAGCAGGCGAACTGACAAGCACACGTACCACAGTGGATGGGGGGGGAGCATTTTCCGGTTGTGTCGTGTTGCGTAGAGCGTTGTTCATTGGACCTAATTTCGGAGCCAAAAAAAAATGAAGCACTTTGCTGCTTTTTCGTGCAATTTCTGTGCGGTGAAATAAAAATCTGAAACATGAGTTCACTGACTTCGCTATCAGTTGCGTCTAGTCAGTCAGTGAGCGCTGCTCCAAATTTTCAGACATGCTGCAGATACGATGGTGTTGAATCAAACAAGCCCTTGCAGGCGTGCATTGACAATGCCACAGAGATCCCGGCAATGCCGAATTCGAACCCTTACTTGTTGCAATTTCAAGAAGGAAGCAACTACCGCCTGGATCCCAATGCTAACCCATCCCAATGGAGCTGGCTTAACAACGTGAATTACCAAACTCCGAAAACTCACGAGATCGGGATAGCAGCAGATGTGAATAACAGCAATGGGAACACAGTTAACAACGTAATTGTGGAGGAAATAAACAGCACAAACACAAACCTAAACAGAACTATTCAGTTGCAGTTGAACGTGCGCCTCAACAGCGACCTGTTTTATGACCACTGGCGGAAGACCGCGTCAGGTTCGGCGAGCGAATCCCGATGCAAAGTGCCGTTCGTGCTCTGTCGCATGGAACTCATAAACAATTTCCTCGGCAGCTCCGATGTCACAATGCGAGCAAGCAGCAAATGGCACACGGACCCTGCAAACGGGTCTGGTGAAGCTTTCTTGCCATCTCTTTACAACCAGGTTTCCGGTACATTCACTAATTCTATTTGGATGGGCTTCAGTGACTTCACGCACTGGGTTCCCGAGGCAAAACAGACCCACGCCGCGTCTGTTGAATTCACACTTTTCATTGACATCAAACGCAAGAGTGACGGAAAATTTGACGAAAATTGGCTCAAGGCACTCGGTTTGGCTGATAGCACCACCAATCTCGAATTTCTTGGTTTCCAATTTTACCCGGCCTACATGAGCACAGAGACCTTTGCGACGCTAGGCAGGAACAAGAACGCCCATGACAGTCTTCGGGCGCTTCTGCGAAACTCTTCCGGTGTTAGCCCCGCTACACGCAATGACTTCGGTCTGCTCGGGGATGCAGGTGAGGAAAGCAAGGAGTTTGCAGCAAAAAAGGGGTTTGCGCACACATTGATGCCACTTTTGTCGGATGGGTACCGCAAAGCGGTCACCGTATCCCTGCGTTCTCTGTTGTACGTGACAGATGGTACGCTTCCCACAGAGGCACTCGTAGTAGGATCTTCGGATGACACACACACTGCGTTTGCACCGTCGCATCTCTTCGTGCACATTCGCCACCCAGGATCGACTTGCGTTCCACATTATGTTATTACTGACACTGTAAATAATCCTTTAACTAATCCGCAATTCGCACCAACCGACACTAACATCATTAAAGTTCCTCCTGAGCCTTCATCCAAGACGAGTCCGAGGTACAAATTGCCAGATAATGCGTCTACAAACTCGACCTATCAGCTCATAAGCGATGCCAGGTCAGGGATTAGCTTGGCGACTGACAAAAGAAACAATTTTAGCATCGATGTTATCGGGCACGCGATTCCGAATCTCATGCAGTTTCATGGTCTCAATGCAACGGGAGGTTACATGGTGTTTCACTTGAGATTCCCTAACTACCTCGACCCGTCTTACATGGAGGTGACGTCCAAACATCCAGCAATTCGAGTTGTTAATCCGTACACGTTCGAAAAAGAAACAAATCGATTAAACCCTGTGTGCTACGGCAGGTACAAACGCGGTGAGAGTTATGACTACCCATTTGCATACGACGAGAAAAATACTCAGAATGATCCTCCTCAAATCACCAGCAAACCTGTAGAAACACTCGAGCATCAAGGGACAAATTACGCGGTTCCGTGGCAGTATTTCTACAACACCACCCTCGACCCAGTGGACCGCAGCAAGGAGACAAGGATGCAGCTGGTGTTGTACGTTAAACCCCCTGACCCTAATATCTCTCAATTAACATTTGCCGACCACCTCGTCAGCATCACAAATGTGTATCCCCGATCTCAATCGGCTCGACCGAACAAAGAAATCGGTTTCGTTCAGTTTCCTGCCGTACAGTTTCCTTTCTGCAAATCGCACACGAAAATTCACACCGCCTCGCACCCTGACGGACAATTCCGCCTGATCGACGAGACGAAAGACAATGTGCATGCCAATTTGAGTCACGTGAAGTGCACTCTGATTCATGTAGTTCCTGATGACGGAAATTTGCGAACCGACAACTACACTACTGTCGCAACAAACATCGAGACCCTTTATAGCACAACATCCGCTACCCCGACTTCGAATGATATTGTCCTAAACCCACTTGATTACCAAATCAATGTGACGACAGGGGGTGATTTCAAAACAATTTCTGACGGGACGAGCGACAACGACGCAAATTGGGTCATTCGTGCTCCACAGTTGACGAAATACACAGTGAAGGATCTTGACAAATTCCTAAATCAAGTGGATCCGCTCGTCGATCCAGACAGAATACCCCCGTCTAAGACCTCATGGACCAGGCTGAAGTACGTGCTTTTTGCTTTGAGGTATGTTCGGGACGTCATGTACCTCAACCCATTTGTGAATACATCCGCAGCACTGTGTGCTTTCCACGATTACGATTTCAACGCTACAGTGTCCAATGTCGTCGAGAAGTCATACAGCTGCATACCGCTTTACGAACAGGGCATATTGGTTGACCAAAAAACCCAAAACAAATTGTATTCTGTTTCTAATGACGTTGTCATTGACTACATCGCATTCAATGGCTCCCCTAGCACGACGTTTGGGGTGTCAAAACAAGGCACGGTGGGCACAAAGCAGATCATTTTGCATGTGACGGAGAAATCGGTCGAAAATCTGCAAATCGATGTTGCAATTACTGGGGCATCTGGGTTTACCACTATAGCTACAAACACGGGATACATAAGCAGTGTGTCGAAAGACGGGCTTTTAGGGGTTAAAGCCAAGTTCGACAAAGAAACCATCAAAATCTTCTCGGGACAGAACATCGAGGGTAAATTGTTTCCTAACGGAGACCGTTGTGTTTTTGTGTCCAGCATGGACAACACATTACCTAAAAATGACAACGATGTGACACACTTTGCAATACCGATCGACACCGTCGAGCTTCAAAAATTTCGCGAAACGATTCGCAAAGAAAATCCGCACCTCAAAAAAAGCAAATGCACACTGGAGTTGGTCTGGGAACCTACAAAAGAATTACTGGAAAGGGTTGTTGTTACTTTGTATGATGGCAATCAAACCCAAGAGTCTTACATGAACAATTCCCATGTGCTTCCGAAATGGCCAGGGATCAATTCGTACTACACTGAGGAGCAGAAGAGGGCTTCTAATGATCCAAATAAGATCATCGAATATCCCTTCAGATACAACATCCCGTTCAAAAACACTTTCACACGCCACGAAAGTGTGATTAACATGGAGTTGCTGCACAACTGCAATCCCGATGTACTGACTCTGCACCGATCCTCTGATGCGGCTCTCAAAACCATTGCAGAAGAGATCAAAGTTGACAACATACACGATTACTTTGATGTGTCCTATTCTGTTCCCGAGGCCAGCACAGATGACTTCATGCCAAACGTCATCCAACAAAAATCGTTGTTGCCGATGGACTTCAAGTACGAGACTGCTGGGATGACCAAAAAGGGTTACCTGAGTAGGTTTAACTTTGATGACAAAAAGGGGTTGCAGGTCACCTACAAAGACATCGGCACTGCAGTGACATCAGCAATCAAAGGAATCGACATTCCTAGTTGCATTGTGTATCACACCAATCGATTTTATTCCTTGTTTCCTGCACACAAGATCTACCACTTGAGGATGCACTTGATCCCCAAATTGAAACCGAGCAAAGCACACTCATTTCGTTTTCCAGGGGAAGGCAAACGATTGAACGAACCATTGACAAACGGGCTGGTTGGGTTGATGCCAAGAATGCCTTGGTTGCCGGTGCAGGGTGCTTTTGTGCATGGTTTGACGGAAAAGACCGCACTGGAACATGCCAAAACACTCCGGAAAATCAATGAATCAGAATCTAAGCACGATGAAGGTGTTTTGCATCACCACGAAACTGTGACCCCGATGCTTTGCGGACAGTACAACCGAAGTAAAGGCAAGTATGACAACGACACTGTGCCATGGATGACTTATTTTTTGAATCACGAGGTGAACAAAACCTACACGGCACTAAGCGATGGATTTACCCCGAGTTACCCAATAAGTCAGATCTTCAAATTTCCTAATGACATTGTTCTGGACACTTGGGACGAAACGCAGGGCGGGCACTACACCTTTGTCTTTGACATGAACTTGCACGCAGTAAGTGACTACATTGACAAATATGTCTACGAATCGATGACGGAACATTACTCCGAAGATCTAGACTGGCATGAGAATCTACACCAGGCGTACGTTGAGGCCGCGGCGAAGTACGTGTTTTTATCAGAAACAACACTCTTAGATGCCTTGCCCCTGAGTCCACAAACCTACCCAGACAACATGTTCTACAACAATAATATTGGCAAATGGCAAAAAAAAATCAGTACAGGAAACGAAGAACTTTCATCACAGCCATTGCACAACGATTTCTTCATTCTGCCAGTAGAGACACTTAAACGAAGAACGCTCGCATCTCTAACTTCCAACACGTTTTTGAGTTCCAGATCGTTTAGCAACGCAGCGGCCACCTTCGATCCCATTGCATGTCCCGGAATTTCAAAAGAAACAATAAATTCGAGTCCTTACGTGGTCAGGATGGCAATTGTTGCAAAAAATATACCCGCCTCTTTTTCAGGTACGAAAACAATTAAGATCAACATCATCAATTACACATCTTTGCGCGTTTTCAACGAGGGCAAGAATGTGGAGGCCTACAGCTATGACGTAAAACTGACCAAGCTTTTTACCAAGACGGAATCAAACCAAAGCCTGTACTGGCCCCCGATGAAGATCCTCCGCTCGAATTCGCCGTCAGCAACAACGGTATTGAGCAACAGCAAAGCCATTGCCATGGTTCTAAGCGCCGATTACGAGGACGTGATCAGGGTAAATGATGACGAAAAGATCGGTCTTTCTTATGAGGCCAAGAAGCAAGGAAGCATTGGGTCGACGGACGTATTTTGGACTCGCTTCTCTCCGGCAACCAAGACGCTTCTCATTGGAACCTCCAAGAATCCACACCACGGGGCTGTCGGGGAGGGCATCCATGCCCTTGATCTCCTGTTGTCGCCATCACAGGCGAATCTCGCGAATGGAACATCAACATGGAACCACTTCAAAACCCAAGTCCACGTGAAACAGGGCAACACCCAACTCTTTTTGGGCGGTGCCTTTGCCCCACGATCCAACACCACCCTTTCGACCAAGGATTGGGAGATCAGCAACATCCTCACCGTGAACGCCAACACCATGTTCACCACAAAGTGCACGCTACACCTGTCCGACGAGAAGGACATAGATTTCACCCCGTCAACGACCACCTATTCCATCGACTACCGCAATTCAACGATACCCAGATGGATGCAGGTTGAGGTCGACGCTCAGACCGGGGTAGTGGTGTTGCACGGCACCCCGTCACAGTCCGACACCAACGAAAAAGCCATGCTATACGACGCAAATTACATCGCATCATCGGAGAACATGCAAATCTCTGTTCTTCCGATGACGCGTTTGGTCTTCCTAGCCAACACGAAATTCGACGTATTGCAGCTGAACGGGGAGATCGACACGCGGCACAATCTTCTGAAAACCACCAAAGAATTCCGCTGCTGGGTCCTTCCCGAGAACCGCACCGACGCTCACGAGGAAACCATAAAGACGACCGAGCAAGTCATGCAAGCTGCCCTGCGCAACAGCGTTGCACGGGAGCAAGCGATAGAGTTCTCAAAGGTCGTATCTCAAAACTCCAAGCGGGTCAAGTACAAGAACGAGGCAAAGGGCGTCGAGACGCTTCCAGAGCAAGCGGAGATCAGCACCTCAAACGCAATCGAGTACGATCCGGAAAAGGCGCTGCTCAAATACATGCAATGCGTCGTGCAGGTGACCGACAACAACAGCATGGTGAAGGCCGAAGAGCTCCGACCGGTTTTCCCGATGCAGAACGTGTACGAACGACTCACCACGAACTACGAAGACCAAAAACTCGCGGAGCACCTGACCCTGGCCTCGGCCATCACGAACGCTGGCAACGGCGAGTCTTACGTGTACCTCTGCATCGACGGGTTCGAGTGCCTGGAGGTGTCGCAGGTGGACATTCAACGCGTCCGAGTTGTTCGCGCACTCGCGCAGCAGGTCTCGAGCAGCCTTCATGAATCGAACAACACGACTTCTGCAAGCACTGCGGTCACGAACACAACAAGCATTGAGTCGCTGCAGACCTCTTACGACGACCTTGGAGGCGGCGCGCTGCTCGAGACCCTGGACAACTGCATCGCTCGCGTGGAACTGACCTCGCTGCCAGGTTTCCTTTGCGAGAGCTTCGTAGCGGGTAAAAAGGTGTTCAATGCGAACGCCAGCAAGGACGCGCTCATGTTCAACGCGCGCAGAAGGAACGGGTCGGTCGCCTCGACCATACCGTTCCTCAAAAACATGAAAGTTGTCTGGAAAGACAAGAACGGGCGCACAGTCGACTTTCGCGGCTTGTCACATTCGTTCGATTTGGAAATACGTCACTTGTTGTAAATGATGGTTACATGTATTTGTCTTGATAAAATTTTAAAAATAGATGTGCAAGAGTTTACATCAACATTCCCATTGCATCCATGCATGCATCATAAATTGTTCGGAACATGCTTGTGCCCTGGCTGTTAGAGGCCGCAGCGCTGCCGCTTGCCTTGATTGTCTTCAAATTGCCTTTGTGTCTGTTCTTGCCGGGAACATTCCCGCCTCCCCCGAATGCCGAGCGCGCGGTCGCGAAGGATCGCTGAAACAGTCCTCCCATTTGCTCGGCAACATCAAATAGCTTCTGGTGCAGATTCTTCGTTGATTCTAATTCCGACAGCGTCGTGAAGAAATCTGTGCTGTCTTTCACGATGTTCCTCCATAGAGAATTGAGTTTTTTGATCTTGTCGTCTTCGGACTCCGTCGTAGTTGCCGGCTGCAACGTTCTCTTCGTAGCGGGCGTTCCGGCCAAGTCGAACACCTGCTGAAGATCCGAAAGGTAGTTGTCTGTCAAGAAGAGCAGATCTTCCAGGTCGTCTCGCGCAGGCAGGGTGGTCTTGACCTCGGTCAGGATCTTGATGAAGACGTTTTTGAGCATTTTGACGCGGACCTCGTTGATCTTGGACTTGCCCTTGCCATTTTTGGCGTTGAGATTCAGCGTGGAAGTTATCTTGCGCGGCACAAGTTTTTGCAGGGCCACTGCATTCTTTCCCGATCCGGTGATCGCCTTGTTCGCCATGTCGAGGATCGACTGCCCGGTCTTGGAAATTTTCTCCGTGGACGCCGTGTTCAGGTTTTTCTTCATGGTCTTGATCTTGTCCTTTGTGTTCATATGGAGCGCACACGCCGCCTCGGCGTGGCTTTCGCAATTGAAATAAAGCGTCTTCCTGACCTCCCCGATCGAGTCCTGGACCCACGAATGCAGCAGCTCGGTCTGCGTTCGGGTTTTTTTTGCTCCGCCTCGATTGTAGTGTTTCATGTCGTCGAATTTCGCACCCGGTCCCAAACCTTTTTCAAGGTCGAACGTTTCGCTTGACGACGAATGCCCCTGTTCCTTCTGCATCGCTTTGATGGTTGCGGTGGTGCTCTCGGTGAGCTGCCGCGTCGTGTCGAGTTCTCGGGCAAGGAAGCATGTCTTCAGGATGAACTCGTCGAGTTTCTGTCTCGAATCCTCTGTCTGGATCGTTTGCAACCACTCGACGTAGCCGAGATCGACCATCACACCGCACACCGCGTATGGCTGTTGCACGTTCCTAGACAACAAAAGCACGAGCATGTCGTTCTTTAGCGAGGTCGATTTGATGTTGTCCGTTAGCTCGTCGACCGCTTGGATGCGATTCTTCAACAAGTCAATGCGTTTGCTTTCAACAATGGTTGCTCTTTTCAAGGCATCCGTCTGAGCCTCTAGAAAATTCTGCTTCGCGGTGTGCAGACGGTTCGAGGCTACGTGCAAAAGTTGCTGAAGCGTCGATTTTAGTTGTGTCAGAACAGACGTGAACCTCTTCCGAAGCTTTCGAACCTTGCCAAGGCGCACGACGTCGGAATTCATCTTGATCTCGCAAAGGTTTAGAAAACTCTGTGTGATAGATCAAGCTGCTGCGCCTAAAACAAGGGCAGCAGGGGAGCTGATGTTTTTTTTTAGGACAAGAAATCGTTTGTGTTCGGAAAATGAAAATGAACCGGCTTGCTTTTACGTGCAAGGCATGTCTGTTTGTCATTAAATCTCGGTCATTTCATTCAATCCCTCTTCATCTTCGTCGTCTAAGCCTAACCCTTCACTTGCATTGCTTAATGGTTTGATTTTGTATGCGAAGCACCGCTTTAGTTGTCCCATGATGTACTGATACACCGTGTACCCGATCACCTCGTATTGCCTGTACAGGCAGCTGACGGTCTGCATCATGAGGTCAACGTTTGTCATGTTCTCCGTGCTTTTGATTCTGCATGTTTGGCAAATTTGATGGTATTCTTTCTTTGCTTCACTCGATTTTTCCTTCAATTTGTTCTTGCAGAACGCTTTGTACAGACACAACTGGCGCTTGCACAAGGCCTCGGCGGCGCCGACAATGATGCGCGAGATGTTCTCCCTCTGCAGCGAGGCGTACTCCTCGTCGCTGTCCACGCGTAGTATGCATTCGCGAACAAGCATCATGTGCTGCTCGATGTTCTTCACGCTACTCAACGTCACGGCATTCAAGGTGTCTGCGATTTGCATGTCGTAGATGCCGGAATTCTGCGCGAATGTGTGCATGACATAATTGTTTAGAAGCAGGCGGCGCGTCTGCATCTCGTTCACTTTGGTTTTATCGGTTGCGAGCATGTTGTGTATGGCTGTGTTGATGGATTAGATCGTGAGGCACTCTTCTTCGTAGGTTTTTTTTTGTCGATTGCACTCTAGTTTGTATTTTTGCGACGGCACACACACCTGTTGAGACCAACACAAGTTGACACATATAAAACAGGAAAATCAAATTTTGAGAGGGCAGAAAGACATGAAAAAAAATAAGAAGCGAAAACAGAGAGATGCCAAAGTCGTCGAAGAAAAGGACACTGAATTTCTGATAAACAATTGCCACGACGTCGCGGAATACGTGGGCTTCGATCGCAAAAAAGCCGCACTGCTTGCTGATAAGATTAGCGCAGAGCTCAAAGACAGCAACAGCGACTCGTTCCTTGATGAAAGCTCGGTTTACGGCATCGTACTTGCTAAGCCGGCTAAGCGAAATCGCCGAGCGGTCTTGATAGGGTACCCGACCGGGAGCATCATGACGCAGCTGCGCAACGCGCATCAGGATGAACACGATTCGTAAAATAGTAGTCGTTGTGTAGTTTCTTTCACTCGGTCACGTCGGCGGCGGTCAGGTTCAGGCTGGACATGTCGTCAGGCATCACGTTTGAGTTCCCCGATTCCCCGGCGGTCTCCGTGTTAGGGGCGGCCGCGCCGCCAGTGGTATTCGGGTTGGTGTTGATCGTTATGTTCAGGCTTCTGCCGGGACCACCCCCGCGACGGTGCCGCTGCAGCATGGCTCCACTCAGTCGTGTGTTCCTGTAACCCCCTGCGCTTTGGGTTTGCGCGCCGCTGTTACTGGTGTCGATGCCCCCTCCGCTCAGGTTCAGTCTATCACTGTCTTGGTCGTCGTCGGATTTAATCGAGAACCCGCCGCCGAGGCCGCCCCCGCGCCGAGACGAGTCGCCGCCCCCGGCACCCCCTCCTAGCATTGAAAAGAGCGGATTCGCGCATATCCGTCGCTGCATGGAATGGCACGCCGCGCTCGTAACCATCGCGAACGCGAGAGTCGCGACAGGATTCGAGTTGATGTCGGTCAGGTAGTAGTCGTAGATGTCGTACAAAAGCTCCTCGTAGTTCTGCATTTCAAGCTCAAAGTTTTGCGCCCAGCCAGTCAAATCGACGACCTTCTTCTCCTTATCTAACTGCTTTGAGACCTCTTCGGTCAGCTGCGATGTGAACAGAAGCATGCGCCGCATCATTCTAACCACAAAGTCACCGCGTTTTAGCATCTTGTGTTCCTGCGCAAGCTTGCGGAGCTCATGCGTGCTCGTCTTGCTGCTGCTACTGGGACACTCGTCCCCGGCCATTCGTTTGAGCTGGTGCATTAATCGCGCGCGCTCGAGTTGCTCGTTCTGTTGTTTAAGGAGAAGGATGTTGCGCTGCAAGGTTTCCTGGTCCTGTCTTTGGGCCTCCTCGCCACTTGCCGTCCATTTGGATTTGGTGTCCGCGGCTCCAGTGTGCTTAACGTCGTGAGTGTCGTGGTGGTGGTGACTCGAAAAGATCGGGACGTGCCCGTCATTTGAGGCATCCTGCATTGCGGTGTTCACTGCCATGCTCATCGGGTTTTGCGCGTACCTGCTACCAAAACTACGAGGCGCTTCGTATTTCCCGTCATTGGTGTTCTCTTCTCCGCTGTGGGTCTTTTGATCGGCCGAAGACGCTAGCTGGTTAAGCATCTCGTCGTCATTAACTCCAGTGTATCCCATCATGGTGCTTGTTGTGTGTTGTCTGGCTTTGTGTGCTTGTGTGTGTTTTGACGCGCAACCAAGTTCACGGTGTGTTGCTTTGTTCTCTTTTGGGACGTTCCGTGCTACGTCTTTACGTTCAAATCGGCGACTTTAAAGCTCGAAATTGCTGATCGCAAGGAGGAATTCGCCTTTCCTACTTCTTGCTCGTCAGATTCTATGCGGAATTAGTGCATGCACAACCGGTTGCTGTCAAAAAAAAAGATAGTCAAAATTGTTCTCCTCATTTTGACTCCGTGTAGCACGAAGCTACAGCTTCCCTTTGAAACCCTGACCCACTTTCTTCACGAAGTCCGTACCGACGTCCTTGAATTTGTCGAGCGTTTTGGTTATCAGGGTTCGCACGGCGTACGACATGCGATCCAGCAACCAAAAAGGCCAATCCAGAGCCCAGTTGATGAATTGGTCAATGGATTGTATCTTGAGATAGTAGTAGAAGAACGACCAGACGCTCAAGACGACGCTGGCAGTAGCTCCCACAGTGATGAGCAAGGATCGTATGCGTTGATTCGTTTCGCTCATCTTCAATTTTTTTTTTATTTAGTGCTTGAGCTGGTTTGTGTTGCAATTCGAACTGCCATGCAACGAGAAACACATTTTTTTTTTGGGGTTGATAAATTGTGATCATGGGAACAACTCGTCAAGTTGTTTCTGGAGGGCGGTTTTAGGCTTTGTTTTCACAACATTGGTTGTTCTCATTGGCGGATTGGGGCGAGTTTCTACACGTCGTCGAGATGGGGGGAAAATGTTTGTGTTGTTCAAAACGTCTTGAGGCCTGCTTCCTGTGTATTGCAAGGACGTTCTTTTGTTTTCTTCCTCTTTAGGTTTCAACACTTTGCGCAGACGGCTAGCAGCAAACACCGAGTTTCCATTGTTTGTTTTCGTGTCATTGTATTTTTTACTCATTTTTACGCTGAACTTGTGTTCCCCCCCAAAACCTGTGAGATTTTTGACGAGAGGATGGTCTTCCTGGCGCAAGGGTAATCCATCCGACGACGTCATGGTGTATGAAAGGACAGGAATGCAGTATTTTTCGAGCAAACCCTTGTTTCCAATTCCAAAATCAAGCACAGATTGTATGACTTTCTCTACATTGCGCAATGTAGAATCATTTAGCAATCTACCACCGGTGAACCCATGATGGAACGTCCCATTTAAGATTTTGTTCAAAACCGAATTGCACATTCGTTGCAAAAATCCATGTTCTTTCTTGTCGTTTTTTGGAAATGTTTTTAAATATTCTTTCAATGAATCCCTATTTTCGTAATTTTCTCTCATTTCTTCGTCAAATTCTTCCCATTTTTTTGACAATTTTTTGTCTTCTTCTTTGATCTTGCTGCTCATTGCATCAACATTGATGAAACTCAGTATGTAATGAAATCCTAACGGAAATTCCGTGGCGGTTTCTTTAGTTTCTGGTTTTATGGATATCAAATGCCTGTGTGTGTTGTTGTTGCGAAAGACTGATATCTTGGATGCATTTTTGAACAGTTTGGTGTTACCAAATTCGTTCTCTTGTTCAAAAATTTTTAGTTCTGGTGATTCCAAAACTTTCAAAAACGCCACTGATTTCAATGAGTAATTTTCATCTTCTTCCGATGTTTCAGAGGATGTAGTTGTGGAGGTGTCACCATCAATTTCGCTTTCTGTTACCACCGTTGTAGTTGTGTTGGTGCCATCACCATGTTTTTTTTCTGTCTCTGAGGACATCACACTTTTATCCCCATCTTGTGAAATAGTTGAAGCGCTAGAACTTGTCGATGTTAGTTCTGACATGAAGATGTTTGCTAATGCTGTGTTTCTTTGGTTTGAAATTCTCTTCAATCATTTAGTTTCATCGAAAAAAATTTTGACATGATTTTCAATGGCTCTTTTGTAAATTTCTTCGTACTCCGATTCATCGGATTCTTTTTTAGAATTCAATGTTTTTAATATTTGTTTGTTCACGTGATCATGCAAAAGATTAACGAGTTCCAGGTAAAACTGGGAGAATGCGACTTGATCTAATTCAATCATTTTGAATTTTGTTGCACTTGTGAGCTCACTACTACTCAAAGTTTCCAAAACAGATTGAATGTTGGGAGATGTTGAGATTTTCAATTGCTTTAATTGGAGATAACGCCTGGCTAAACCCAGTGCCAGCAAAGCGTTGTCATTTCCTGGCAACATTAGCCTTTCATCCAACAATTTAATTTTTTCTGGTAAGTTTTGTTCATCTAAATCAGTAATAGTCCCAACAGATCGTTGCAACCATGCAAACCATTTTTCATCATTTGTTTCTGTTGTTTTTGTTTCTAAGTTATTGTAATACTTTTCGAGATAATTGTAATCTCTCTTTATCGCAGATTTTATTTGCATTTCGTAATCGGTATTGTTTTGGTACAGTTTTACTACATCTTCGAACAACAATGTTTCTTGAGGATCATTTCTAGTAGACATTTTGAGGTCATATTTCTCCTTATTTGATGCATTTTTTGAAATTGACAATGTGTACATGTTGTCGCAATCTTTGGTAAATGTTATGTTCTTTGCAAGAATGCACACGTGACGAACACCTCGATCAAAAGACGAGAGCTCGCACAATGCCAAAAAATTAACTTGCTTTAGCACCTGTTCACTGAATTTGTCAGTCATGAACTTGTTCAAGACGGCAAAAGTGTCATCCTTGAACATCTGATTTTCTTGCAACAAAGAAAAAATGTCCTTTTTTTCATTTTTTTTTGCATCTTCTTCTTTGTTTTCGGTTCGGCGGCGGCCAAACAGTCCACCAGTGACTGCACTACCAACTGCACCCAATCCACGAAAGATTCCAGTGCCAATTGTGCTCAACATTGGTTTTGTTTTTGAATGTTTTTTCGTGTGCCAAAAACAAAACTCATTGTTTGTACAATTACATTTTTTATTTCGCCTCTTTTGAAGTCGTTTTTGCTTTGATCATGTGTCTAATTGTATTTTCCGCGAGTGACATGTCTTTCATGTTCATGTCTTTTTTGTGTTTCACCTTCCTGTCATCAAGATCCCATATCACGTTGGCAGCTAGCATGGATTTTCGTCGAGTTAAGGGCATGAGCTGCCTTCCCCTACCTTGCATGAATATCTTGAGGTATTTTTTGTTGTGATCAGCAAGAACCAAATTTGGATTTTTTTTGGAGTTCTGCATTTGTGTGATTTCTTTTGCAGATTGCAAAAGAAGGTTCATGATGGTGTCTTCGCGTTTCTTTATAAGAGATTTCAGCAGATTCGTGTGCAATTTGTGAAGCCAGAGATTTTGTTTGTGTTTGGGGTTTCGTTTGTCAAATGCAGAATCAGACCTTTTCTTTAACAGTCCTTTTGGTTTTCGTTTTCTTTTAATGCCTACAAATTTCCGTCCCGTCATGAGATCCGTGCACAATTTCAGGGCATTTGAAATCTTTTTTGCATCAACATCAAGTTCTTCGTGGTTGGTTTTGGTTGTTTTGGCATTTTGTTTTGGAAAGACAGCATTGGTTCTACGGCACATGTTCACCGGGGCACGGTCAGAAAACAGTTCAACAACCTTTCTGCCCTTTTTGAAACTAACTACGCGTTCTTTGTCATCGCTTTTGAATTTCTTATGTGCATTTTGCTTCAACATTTTTTTCAAGTACAACCTCCTTTTGCTTTGTTGCACTGAAGCACGACTTTGCTACAACACGATTTCACAAAAAAATTACACATTGATACCGTGACAATGAGCAACGACACATTGCAGAAACAAAATTCCACTTCAAATACAAAGCCGGTCATGAAACCCCGCATTCACAAAAAATTAAGCATAAAGCAAATGTGCTCCAAATGGAAAAAACGCACCGAAATCATTCGACAAAAGAAAGAAAGAGCCAAATTAGAAAAGGTCAAAACAAAGAAAGATCCGAACACCTTGCCACAAGAGAAGACAAAAACTGTAGTCACTTCTCAAACATCTACAAAAATCAAAACAGAACAAGCAGAAACCTCTCCCGCCGAAAAAAATGCAAAAAACACCAAGAATGAGAACAGCGAAAAAACTCTTCAGATTGAAGAAAAAGTTTTGGCTTTGCATGCAACGCAAGAGATGAACGTCAAAACCATTGGTGAGATCGTCGAACAAATGCAAATTCTAAACGCTGCATTGGAAAAGTCTCAGAGTGACAATGACAGTAAATCTTTGAAAAACACCCAAAACACATTGGAAGAACTTACTTCTAGTGTTGCAAAGATTGAAAAAAGAGGAGAAAGCAACCGGAAGGTCATTGTGCAAGTGTTAAAAGCTTTGAAACACATGATATACGTGTTCACAAAAGTGTCAACTCTCGAAAAAATTGATGATGCATTGATTCAGAAAACAATGAAACACATGCACGATTTGTTCAATAATGCATCAAAGAAAAATGAATACTCAGAGTCAACATCCACAATTAAAGCAGCTAATCAACAAAGTGGCATCACTAAAGAGGTTGCACCTGTCAAAAAGATTGAAAAGCAGAGAGAGACATCTGCACCCAGTCTCAAAACAGAAACAAAAGAAAAAGTAGCAATTAAGAAAGCAGAAACAATTCTTGAAACCGAAACAACTGAAAGTAACAAGAATGAATCATGAAATGTGTCAGGCCATTGGTGAATGGCCATTCCCATTGACCAAGTTGGTATTTCAGAATCAAATCATAGTCAACTTGTTTTTTCATCTGCATTTGTTCAAAATGGCCATTGCATGCAGAATACCTATACCTGCGCAGATCAAAGATAAAGATATGAAATCAGTTCTTTTTTGTCAAAACATGAACAAAAACGTGCGCTCGGATTTGCTTCTCATAATTACACGTGTCGAGCAGGTCCTTGCTGGCGTTCTCAAATTACGAAAATTGCATGAACGCGTTTTTGCTGACAGTTTGCAAAATGACAATTCTTTTAAAAGCACAATGGAGTTGCATTACTCAAATGATGTCAAGATTCTAGAAATATTGTTCGAAAACAATTTTGATTTCAATGACAAGAAGAACAAGGGGTTGCTAAAACTGAATTCCGTTATGCGCAACATTCAAAGCACAACACGTGGCAAAAGCAAAAACTACGAAAAAATCGTAAATTCTCTGTTGAACTTCGTTTCAGACAAGTTTTTCTGTGATGAATCTGCACCAAGAAAATTGCAAAAATTCCTAAAGAGGTTTTACAAACGTGGCTCATTGAAAAGGTATTCTCACAACAGCAGTAGTTTGTATGAACTGGCTCTTTTGTCTGTTTCACAAAGAACTCTTCGTTGTCGTGGTGAATTCGAATTTTCATTTGCTAGCATGATACACGAAATCAATCAGAACAGGGATTTTGCATGCGCGTTATCGAAATTTGTGAATCAGCATTTTGGACACACTGAGTTTGGAAGACGAGTATTTGTCAAAAAAAACGTTGAAAATGAAGGCCTGATCAAGTATGTTGATGAAAACTTGTTACAAACAAAACCATACCAGAAGCAATTAGCATCTTTTAGGAAAAGGGATTCCGACCAGGCTGACATTCTTTTGAGCAAAGATGTGCAAGAGATGTTCAAATCAAAGTCTTTGTCACACGGCAAAATCGGAAACATCCCGAACGGATGCAGAGAAGAGGTAGTAAATGAGTTCCGTAGCAGGAAAAAAAGAAAAGATAGCATGATACATGAAATGAAAGCTCACAGTTTACCAATACCGTCATTAAACATGAGTTACGTTCACGAGGACAATCGTTTACGGTGGATTCAAAAAGACTGCAAGAGCAACCTCACTGACAAAATGACATATTATGACACTGAGAACATGGACACATACACCTTTCTTAAACGTCTCTTGGATGTAGGTTGCACTCCAGCTCAGGTTGAAGCGGAGAATTTGGTTTTGAATTTGTTTTTGCATTATGCAAACATGCTTGACAGATGCATTGAGATAGAAGGTTCTACCTTTTCGGGTCAATTTAAAGCAATGATTCGAAACAAGATGTTGAATTCCGAATCAGAAAATTCTTTGAAATTCAAAGATTTTATTTCATTAAAGCCTGTGCGAAATTGTGAGTGTTTGAAAAGTTCGGACAGTGGGTTCATCAGCGGCACTTACGTTTTTGCATGCTCTCGAAGCAAATTTGAAACACCAACCGAAATAGATCTAAAGTACACAGATCTAGATCTAATAGAATACAGTTCTGTAAAAAAGACCGGAGAATACCAATTAAAACAACTGAGCATAACGTTCCCGTTGTTGCAATGGGCGATCAGGAATTATCATCTGAATTTCAACGACGACACAAGCATAGGCATTGAGACCATGCTGTACAACGACGATCTGAGGATCAACGACGTGTCGACAGGTGCTTCGGTTTACGAGAAGCGACTTAATACCCTGGCGATAGTGTCAAGTGGGATCGCTACAATTAACAATTGATAAAAAAATGTGCCGTTGCCTTACAAGGTAGTTGCGACAGACGAATACCAGCAAAAACTCCAAAAACATGTTTCGAATGACGAGCGCAACCGATGATTTACCCGTCTTTGCGGACACCAAACAGAAGATTCGACCGTTAGGTTCCGGTCGGCAGTCACAGACTATCGCAAGCAACCGGGTACGCGACTGGCAACGTCAACAGCGACTAGGCGAGCTGCCACCGGAGATCGTGGGAAACGACATGATGCGAATGACCCAGGACGCAAATGGCCGAATTTTCATGCCGCCAAGAGTCGCAGGCCCTCCTCCAGGCACGACAGGCGACGCGAAGGTGATCGAGCAGTCTACAACATTGTCGGTGAACAGCGCAAAGGCGAAAGGGGAGTACGTGATAGACGTACCAGCAAGCAGCATTCGCAACGTGGCGTCAGTGAAGGTGAAGAACGTGTCAATCCCTAACCCATACATCAGAATAGCGGCTTTGAATTCCGTCATATATTTCAAATACCTGGTCCAAAAAGTGTCGGATGACAACAAACAAGCACAGGATTACGATTCTCTGATGTTTACAGACTGCATGTTTAAGCTTCCGGATGGCGACTACCTTGCGACTGACCTTGTGGAGGCAATCAACTCAAACATACTCAAGGTTCTAAGTACAAACTCGTTGGTTGATGGTTCTGACGCTGCTAAGGTCAAACTCGTATTTGCTCGTGACACCGCAAGCCTTCAGAGCGCGTACAATGTGACATACGACGCAAGCTCGCAGCCGGTTGTGTACTCCAAACGACAAGACGCGACCGTCCGGTTTTTGAACGCAAGCAAGTCACTGAGTGTTCTAATTCCTTCGCTTGATATGGTACGCGAAGCCATCTCGAAAACGTATGGTTCTGGTAAGAGCGTGGGCGCGATCTGGTCGACGCTCGGGTTTCCTTTAGATCGGCACGCCCGGGTCATCCGCGGTGAGAACGGTCGGTTGTCGAACGTTCCTACGAACCTTTGATTTCATCGCAGACGCCTGTGGAGTGCAGCCAGACCTGAAGTGTGTTTTGGGGCAGTATGGTCTCTCCTTGGTACAATTTGTCTTTGTCAAATATCAGCATCTCCTGTGCTGCTTGAAGCGGGGTCATGGTCAGAGGGTTGTGTGTGTACAAGAGCATTTCTTTGGCGCTCCAGTCGTCGTGTCTTATGGTGATCATAGAGATGTTGCTGTCTGTTTGCGCGACCTGCCGCGAGCTCTGATTGCTGCTCTCCCCGCATCCAATTACCAGTGGGTACGATGGCGAGCACTCAGGGCATTTCCATCGAAAGTTGTCAACAATGACATGATCGCCGTCGAGTCGGTACCGTTTACCCTCCGTGTTGTAGCTGATGCTTCCTAACATGCACGGGCTAAAGATGTATTCGGAAATAGCCTGACAGAAGCTTTTGAGTCCTAGCACATGCATTCCATTCCCTAAATGTGGTTCGAGGAGTTTGTGGATGTCATTCGCGACTTCCTGGTGAACCCGCAAGGTGTACCTCGGTGCCATATCAATGCATTCGGAGATGAGCAGAGGCACGATGTATTTTGGAAATCCGTTTATTAACGTTGACGTGGTCTTGAGGGTGTAGTCGGTGCATGCTTGTGTGTGCATGATTTTGTAGCTAGTCTCCAAGCCGCATGTGTCAGGGCATTGACACATCGACATGGATCTGTGTGTGTGTGTGCATTTTCTCAAAATGATTTTTTTACCGTGTCATTGCACACAAAAAAAAAATGTACTAGTCAAATATATGGTTCCAATTTTCAGTCGGATTTTTTGTTTTTTGAACCTTTTTCGGCAAATTACGCCTGCCTCTAATGGAAAACTCCGTTGCTGCAAAGGACGCCGACACTGCGCCTCTGCAGCCGAAACGAACACACGAATCGGTCACGGGTGACGACAAGACATGCATGCAATCAGCTCGAAAACGTTGTAGACGACACGGCATGTTTACGCGGCAAATGAAGAAACGCATACTGCGAATTTACAAAAAATGGAAAAGGAAGACGCCGTCGAACAACCGCTGTCCTATCACGTTGCAAGACTTCACCGCCGCAGAACGCGACAAGACCTTTGATCTGGTATCGCAGAACATGCGACGTACGCGATACATTGCGCGCGATTTGGCTCAGTTCTACATGTCTCAGAACGGTCTCTTCGATCCTAGCACACGCGAACCTATCAACTCTGCGATTCTGCTGCGGCTCGAGCGAGCATCCGGAGTCGCCGTCCACAGCTTCTGGAAAGAGAAGGTTCTAGACGCGGTGCGCGAGCAGCTGCGCTTTCGGCAAAGAGAGAGTGTGGAGATGATCCAGGCCTTGCTGCAGACGCATCCCGGACACCTCAACAGCATTCACATCCTGATGCAAAGCAACGGGATCGAGGGGACATCGATGGAGTTCACCATCACTTCGATGCTTCTCTCTGCGATTGACCCCGAACACAACGCCCGCACAATGCGCTCCCTGAGTTCGTTTCTAGAGCACAACGCCAGACACATGGAGTCTTTGTCATGCACAAACCAGGAGGCCCGAACCATAGCCATCGAAAGGATACGACGGGAATCCAAGGAGGACGTGATAGATCTCCGCGGCACGGACGCAGAGGTAAAAGCGGCCCGCGAGTCTAAGATTCAGGCCAAAATTGCTCAGATACGGGAACAACACATTGACACTAAAGACATGGAAAATGTTTGGAAGCTTACTAAGATCGGGATCGCGTTTTTGCAGTCGTTCGAGCTAATGAGTCGAATCACCTTGTACACATGTAGCTTTGATGCGCTGCACTGTTCATTAAACATACGCGTGCGCCCGGAGCATTTCAAGACCTCCTTGAGCGTGGGCTCAGAGTTGGGTCAGTGGCCTATAACACGTTTGATATTTGGCAACGTGGAGAAAAAGAAACAAGAGGGCATTACAATATGGCACTCTAACATAGTCCCGAGCCGCGAGAACCAGGAGAGTTTGAACGCGGCGAATGAAAACGACGATGACGTCGACGACGACGAAGATGAGGACGAGGATTACATTGAGGATGACGCAGCAGACGAAGCAGATGAAAGCGAGGAAGAGGGGGAACAAGGGAATGCATGAATGTTACATCATTTTACACTGTACTAAACCATTTGGATCTATGAGAAACGCATCATTGAGAGCCTCTGGCAACCCATTGACCTTGCACAGTAGCTTTTTCACATTGCATAATATTTCCTGCTGCAGCTTGCGCTGATCGCCCGTCAGGCAGACTGCAGGGGGCGTGACACACGTAGCGCCGTCTGGTGTGGTTTTGGTTCCGGCGCACGTCGTCACGGCGTTATCGGCGTCATTGCAATTTGTCAAATGCTTGCTTTCACATTGACCACTTCCCCCCTGGTTCCCCGTGGTGACCACAGTCGTTGTAGTAGTAGTGGTCGTCGTCGTAGTGGTGTTGTTGTTGTGATGGTTGTTGCCATTAGTGATGCATCGCCTCCGCGGTCTTCCCCCCAGCGAGCATGGGGCAAGGAACAGATACATTTTGGGTCTGTGCCACATGACCACGAGCGCTGCCAGTGCTGCGAAGATGATCGCAGTGCACGTTGCTGCGAGAAGAGCTCGTAGTATGCCCTCAAACAGCCTCAAAAAAAGACCTCGACCAGGAGCAAGGCCCATGCCACCCGGGTGCACGAAAGTTACGCCCCCATTGTGACGATGTCGTGTTTGTTGTGTTGATGTTGACGGGGGTGCATGCGGCGCCGCTGCAAAGTAGAACACGTTTTGTCGGGGCTGTTGTTGTTGTTCGAACAAGTGGTTATCAGTGAACGGGTTGTAGTTGTCACTGCAAAAGAAACCATCGTTCTGCATTTCTGGTTCGCAATTGGGTGTGTAGTTACTACTTTATTTCCTTTGTTCTTTGTCTTGTGTCTTGGTGGTTTGGTTTGTGTAGGGGTTGCAGTAATTTGGTCACACTCACAAGATGGACTCTTACCTCTTAAAGTTTTTCACTGTGATTTTGCTGTTTGCGATAATTTTTTTTACCGCCTAAAATGTTTGCTGATTGCATAATTCAAGTCATTATGAAAAAAAGGAATCGCGCACTCTTGTAATTTCTTCCATGATCTCGCTGTCGGCTATCCTAAGAATGCCCTTTTTTAATGTGTCTTCTAAACCCGAGTAAGCCTGATTAATGCGACTGATGGTATCGTTGTAAATGGTTTTTAAACTTTCAATGCTTTGGTTGTAAGTGTTGATTTGTACTTCCAATATTCTCTTTATAGCCTGGCTTGCCGTTGCAAATTTTAGGATTTTTGAATCATTCAAAGATTTAAGTTTGCACAAAAATTTCTTCTCTTCTGCAGTATTGCTTCCATCGAATTCTTTGTCACAAAGCTCCTCATTGTACTTTTCTTCTATCTTCGTGAAATTTTCAGCAGTTCCATTGTTGATAAGAAAGTAATGACCATCTCCTAAATTGACGTCTTCAAAATTTTGCACGCTGTTGATGGCAGCATTCAATTGTTGGATGCCGGTCAATATGTCATTTATCTTGTTTCGAGCATCCGAATCCACTAACTCCACTTGTTTGGCATCCTTTTTTGTTTGGTAATTTTCGACGAGGGATTTCAAGATGTCGGGAAGCATGATCGCTAGGACGCACATGATGGTGCCTGAGTCCTGACACATTCCGTCCCATTTGTCAAGGTTTTCTTTGAGTTCCATCTTGTTCCCAGTCGTAATCCCCCTGTTTGCGCGATCAATTAGCAGTTTAGTTTTGTTAACCCATTCAATTTCTTGTTCCATGGTGCGTTTAAAATCATCAGCGGAGTCGCTATCGATTTCACGAAGCTTGTTGTGGAAAAAATTAACGATTTTGTGCTTGACAGATGCCGACTTGATGTTCTGATGATTGAGGATGTGACGCGTGATGAGCTTGTACCACCAAGCAATCGCCGAGCTGCTCTGGCTCTTTGCGGTGACCTGTTGCACGATTTCTTTGAGGAACATCGCATTGGTTTTTGAATCAGTCGCAACGAGAGAATCGACGAGCGACACTACGTCTAAGAGGCTTTTCGCACTGGTCTTTGTACCGGCTGAAATCCCTGAATTCGACATCAAGTTTTGTTGCAGTGCGGAAACTCCGTCTGTACTAACGGCAGCATTCGTTTTGTTGTCCGAGGTGTAAGGCACGGGAAGCCCTACCGATGAAGAACTTTTGACATTGATTGCCAAATCGAGAATCTTTGTGATGGATTCTGCGACAGCTGCGCTTTCTTCTCGAAGGTTCATGATCGCAGATCGCGTCACTTTGTTCTAAACAAAAAGTAATACCTTGGAAATTTTTTTCTCTTATCGACAACCACATAAAAAATCAGAATGGAAAAAACAAACACACCACATCAAACCAGGCTACACTAGTTAAGAACGAAGACACAACAATGGCCACAAGCGGTATGATATTCCAAGGTATTTGGAAACAGCTCCTCAGTAGAGGGGTCTTCCCAAGTCTTGGGATGGTTGCACAAGGCACACTTCAGCTTTTAGACAGCGCGATCGAGAGCACCGCGTACTTTTTCATCGGGGGAAGATTGGCGAAGTATGTCGACAACCTTGTGGAAAAACGCATGCAGATCCCGATGATCTTTGGCTCCAAGGTAGGATCGGCGCTGCTGCAAGTGACATTGCACCTAGTGTTGATGTACATGATCATCATTTTCTCGCGCACCCTAGTCGAGATGATCCCCACTCCCCTCAGCGGACAGGTAGGTCCTTCCATGGGTTCCGTGCTTCTGGTTTGGGTGATCATGCTGCAATCCCCGGGATTGGTAAAGAATGTGAAGCAACTTCTGCACATTGAGGAAATGGACACATCGTTTGGTGCATCATATTCGGCTGAGTAGGTTTTCGCGCTCTTTCTGTTTTTCATCTTCGGTATCCTTCGCGTCCATGAGGATGCACCTGCATTCACACTCTTCGTGCATTGCTTCTATGATCTCTTGCGAAACAGCAAAGTCCTCTTTCCAAAAGAACCTACTTGCAAAATCACGAAGAGTGACGAATTCCGTTCCTACAATCTCTCTTTCGTCGCATTTGCCATCCACTTGGAGCATCGTTTTTGGTTTGAGCTCGCACAAGTAGAGTGTAGTGACATTGTACTTGGAGCCGTGTCCTCTGTTTTGATTGCGTGGATACGCATACACAAACCGTTTCTGCGCATATATGCGTTTGATGCACTGCGTGCGCATTCCCGTCTCCTCTTTGAATTCGCGTATGGCAGTCGCCATTGGGTCATTTCTGTCGACGCTTTCTGCCCCGCCTTTCGGGAAATCCCAGTGGCCAGCGCGGTTGCGTACGAGCAGGATCCGAAGTTTTTCACAAAACCCGGAACACAGATGTGTTTCACTTTGCATTGTCGCATCCGATAAAGGTGTTTTGTTGACAACAAGGTACCCGAGAAAGCCGAACGATTTCCGCACGATGTTGCCATCGAGGGTTTTTTGCGCGGCTTTCTTTGCGCCGGTGTCGTGTTTTTTCAGACTGGATGCACAGAAAATGGAAGGCTTGTGCGGGCGCTTGTGCGGCGGGATGTACATGACTGGTTTGGTCGAACGGTTTAGAGGTGAAGAACTCGACGAGGCGTTCGCTGTGCTCTTCTCCGTGTACGATCTCTTGCGTTGCCTTTGCCGCGATGATCTGCGCGTGGCGTCAGGGGTGAAGCTTTTTCTCAATGCGTCTCGCGCGCGCGTCGGGTGTGCTGTGGATTTTGTTTCGTTGTTTTGCATGATTGTGGTTGCATTGCGATTGCACGTGATTTTGTGTTGGGTTGCGCCTTCAAACATTTTATTTTCAATTTTCGACATTGGTCACGAAACAAAACAAAATTTGTGTATGTGTGTTGTCAAAACTCATGTTGCACGAACGAACAATGAGAAAATATATTCGTTCACTAAGTGAACGGGGCAAAACCTAAAAAAAAGATGATCAATTGTCACGATTCGTGTGTTCCAGTCTCGACCCGATGTTCCAGTTTAAGTTCTTGCACACTTCATTCCAGAGCGTTTCTTGCTTGCGGAACAAGACCTTGCTCTTGAGGAAACGAACACATCTGAACGCTTCGGCTCCTCTGCCTATTTGATCGCAGAGTCGGAAGAATGTGTGATTGTACGAAAGAAAATTCTTGCGTTCTAGAAACACGTTGTTCTTCGCATTGCAAAACACAGATTCCACTTGACAGAACATCAGGCAAAGCCTGGCTTTGGTCTTGTCGTCGAGGTTCATCGCGTTGAAATCCGGGTTTATCTTGCTGCACAGCGTCACGCACTTGTTGTACATTGAGCTGAGCTTCAGTTTCTTTAGGAGTTTCCGGCAGGTCAGCATGTCGAATTTCTCGGGTAGGATCTGATGCTGCCTCATTCCTGATTTTATAATCTCCATGGTCTCCTTTTTCACAACACCTAGACCCTGCATGTTCTTGATGCACTCTCGAAAATGGTTCAGTCGTTTGTACGAGGGTTTCATCTCCTGCATCACGACCATGTTCTTATCCTCATCGAAGGTGTCGGTAAAATGCAGGTTGTGCGCCTCGTTATTGAGGATCTCCTCCAAGTCGTGGTGTTTGCTTTTGGACAACCGCATGTCCATCGCGGACTTACGATCCATGACCTGCATCAGGTCGTGCAGGGATCGTCCGTTGATGGTGTCCGTGCATCGCTGTCCTTCCATCGCAATGGAACCACACTTCTTGCATTTTATGCTTTTTCCTGACTGACTCCGTAGAATCGAATCTTGTCTATCATTCGCATCTTTGAAAAGCGGCGCTTTGCACTTTTCGTTTGGGCACACTTTGGGTATTCCGACATGAGAGGAACCGGCGTCTTTGGCGTTGTTGTCGTACTGTTGTATGATCCACACGGCGCGCAACTTTAAAAAATCTCGTTTCTTCATGTTGTATCGAATCCTTTTGTTCGTTTTGGGGTCGCGGTTTGCCACATGCACCCCCTCCAACCAAGTGGGATCCGAATCCAAAAGAAAAAGGACCAAATGACTGTGCATGATGCTAAGCAGGGTCGCCGCTGCACTTGCATCGAAAACATCCGCGTTCGCGATTCGCATCGCGTCGGCGGTCATTCGGACCATTTCTGTAGTCGAATGTTTGTTTTTGTTTGTACGGGACACGTCCAAACTTCTTTGCAAAAGCACCAATTTGCTCTGATGCTCTTTGATTTTTCGTTTGAAAGTCAGCAAGCCCTGTATCAACTCTTTCTTGCGAAGCGGGTCGATGGACCGCCCGGGGTCGGACGATTGCGCCTGTTTCAACAAATTTCTAGCTAGCGTGAAATCCCCGTAAACAGATTTGATCTCTTCTTTTTTGGTTTTGATCTGATCACTAATTTGTTTCCGGTTCGTTTCGATTGCCTTTGTACTAGCTTGTATGAAAAGAAGCAGCATGCTGTCGCAACTGCGCATGAACTCCTTGCGATTGAAATTGTTTTTTGACTGCCCAGAACTAGTACTGGGTTTGAAATCAGTAGACGGAAGTCTTCGTTTTTTGCTCTCCTGTCTCATCGACAAAGGTGCGTGTGTAGGTGTTTATGCGTGCGTGTGTTGTCTGTGTGTAGTGTGTACTTGAGTGGGCATGCGTTTGCGTGTGTGTGTGCTGCGTGTGTGCTCTGTGTGTGTGTGGTGCTATGTGTGTGTTTGGTGCGAACTGCATGTGGCTACGAACTAAACGAAAATTCTTCTGTGCTGTTTTGACGTTTAAAATATGGCATCGAGCACGAGCTTTAATGCAAAGGCGACAGCAGTGACAATCGCTGATCGGTAATAATCTTGTCCTCCGCCACCCTGCCAGATGAGCACATATACCATCAACCATTGAAGGGTTTCATATCGAAAGGTGAGAGTCTGAAAAATTCGAGGTGGTGCCGGAAATCCACCCATGAACCCTACCATGGTAGCCATAGCTCCAATGTACTCGGGTTTCAGTAGATCCTGTATCATGAATGACATTTTTTGTAGTTTGAGGCTTGGGGGGTTTTGTTTTTGAGAGTGTGTATGTGGATGTATGTCTGAACTTACATGCGACACCTTGTTGACGCTGTGTAACAAAGAAAAAATATATTATAAATATTGAACCTTTAGCATGCTCCTTCCTTACCCAAATAATCTGCGAGGCCTAAATGTGCGCTAGGATTACCGCTTCGAGCTAAACGGGATTCGGTCGGGAATGCTTTAATAAAGGTATCATACGGGCTTTTGCGGCATAGCATGTCGCAAAGTGCGCTCTTGACACCGGCATCTTTGCTTTTGTACGTCATGATTGCGAGCATGTCCTGGAACGATCCTCCTTTTTTGAGAAGTTTAGACTTTGGGATGTTTTTAACCGATGACATTGGTTTGTTTCTTTGTGGCGTAGACAGATGTTTGTCCGATGTTTTGGCAGTTTCTCTGGTTGTGATTCCTTTGTCCTTCACACATGCATGACAAAAAAAAAATGACATCATATGGCATCCACAAGAGTGACATACGAAAAAAATTTAGGTTTTTCTCCATGCGCGGCATTTTGTACATTGCAAAGATGTCTGAAGAAAATGAAAGCCAAACAACACAGCGCGCCGGCCTAGATGAGAAAACAAGAAAAAAGGTCGGCGTTTCCTGGTGCAGTTTGTTGCAGTGCTGCCTACCACCGAAAGAATCAAATGGGGATGATGAAGTTAATGATGGTGTTTCGCTTGACGGCAAGATGAGTGCAACCCTTCAAAAAAATCAAACAGCAGATAGTAGTTTCAATTTGGATTTTGCCGCTCTTGACCTCCGCGGGATCGTCATGATCGAAAGCAAAATCAAACAAGCGAAAAGCGCCCTCATGCAGCATTTTCTAAGCCTAAATTTCGATGAATGCCTTGATACGATCATCACCGATGGTGTTCGATTACGGGGCGCAAAACCTGTACTGTTTCTCATTTGGTTGCGGTACCGCGCGGTGCATCAAGACTGCCAGCAATCGCAGAATTTGCATGAGACGCTTGAACAATACAGCAAAACAAACAAGTTGAGGAGATCACATGTACTGAATAGATGTAATGACATGATGAACGTTGCCGCAAACACCGTCTACGTGCCTTTGAGTGTGGACTACAGCGGGTTTTGTGACATTAGGAAGAACAAATCACTACACACTCAAATTGTTTTAACAAGTTTCTGTCACACTATGAAGATTGAGGTTCTAGTAACAACCGCAAATGAAACGGACGAATGGAAGATCAAACAGTGTCGGTTGTGTTTCAACAAGTACAAACCAATCGACGACGCATGGGGCCTCCTTCGTGATTGGGACTCGGCGTATGTGCCTTTGAACGCAAACGAAACTCAACGCGAGGAGGCAATGGCATCATGCTGCACAGTCATTCCTAGCATGATGATTCCGTGTAACAACAAGGAGAACGATGGTGTGACCTACAAGTATTTTGCCATGGAGACCCTCACAGAGACTGTTACTCGATTGATAAGGCGCGGGATCCTGAAACACTCTTTGTGACCGGGACACATTTACGATGCAGATGCCAGGACCTCGATGTCGTTGCTGCTAATGTTGTTCGGTGGTTTGTTAGCGAAACCGGAGAAGCTTTGTTGTTTTAAATCGTCCTCGATAGATTTGATCTTTGACTCTATCCGTTGTTTGCTATCCGACCGTGCCTTGGTTTTAAATTCTTCGACAGCTCGGGCGGTCACTTTGTCGATCTTCCCATTCGTCGCCTCGATGTGGTGATCGAAGATTTGCTGCATCATGCTATCGGAGTGCAGTATCTTTTTGGCACGGATGTTCTCGTCGGGGCCTGGCACCGCTATGAAACTCGCGTGGCGCAAGTCAATGACACAAAGATCGTAGGCTTTCTGAAAAAGACACTCCTCTTCATTGGTTGGTTTGCACATGAGCTCGACTGCTGCATCGGTCGCTTCTTTCTCGTTGGTGTACACTTCAAAAATCTTGAACGATTTGCCACCGACAAACGCCGCTACGGCGAAGCAGCCTGGCTTTCTGGTCGAATCCTCGTACAGATGCAACCCGCCGTTCTGTTTTAGCCTGTTCGGCCAGGTGAGTCGTTGCATGCGTTTCCCGTCCTTTTCATCAAGTCGACATCTCGCGGCGTTGCTCTGGTGCATTGGCATGCTGCTGTTGGTATTTGGCTTGTTTGCATCTGAACTGCGGAGCATTGTGGTACGTTGTAACGGTTAATATGGGTGCACGATGAATCGTATAAATGTCAAGAAAAAAAGTAGTTAGCTTTTGCTTGCATTCTAACTTCAGAAAAGAACACAGCATACAATTTTTTTGTGAGCACAAATTGACGTTGTCTCTGCGCCGCATCATCGTTCTTTCTCATGCTGTGCAAGATCCGCGCGCGCCTGCACTGCAAGTTGTACCCCGGAGCGACTGGGTTGAATGGGGTGACCGAACCTTTTACGGCGACAGATTTCAACAACGAGGAAGAGGCGGCGTACCTCCCGGTGCGGCCTTTGAAAAAGAATGACGGTGCCGAGGAAGTCGATTGGTCGGTTATTGCGATGCGTGCTAAGGCAATGCAAATGCTGTTGAAAAACGATAAGCTTTTGCGCTGTTTGCGTCTCGTTGCGAATCGACGCGTCGACTCGCAGGTTCTGGCTTTGACCGAACGAAGTGAGACCGGTAAAGAGGGTGAGGAACCCGGGTCCGACCGACCTTCCGACCCGTTTACGGCGAGCAAGCGACGCAAACTGAACGCAAGGACAAGACGGCGAAAGACCAAACCGACCGGCGCCTCGATGAACAGCAACGAAAATAGGGTTTGTGCGAAAGAGACTTCGGCAAAAACCGTGTCACGAAAAGGAGCCGGGGGAGGGATGCAGCAACAGATCACCTCATCGCTTCTCGACTTTGCGTTTGAGAACTGCGCTGAGCTCTTGCTGAACACGGAGCTGCTCGGGTTTCATGAGATGTGCATGTCGAGCAAAGGCAAACGGCATTTTGATGCATTCCGTCGTAGCAAATGCGCGACCTTGGTTTTGCCGTCCGGGGAAACCATGTTGACGAATCTCGCGCAAATGCGCTGGACGCTCTTTGCGACCCAGATCGGGCTTTTCTCGTTTCTTCTGAAGCACATAGACAGAATCCGCGACCTTTTTACCAAACACCGAGTCGCCAAGATGAAAGCGAGCTCGGGTCGGCGCGGGCGCAAGAAACGCGTGCTCATACGCATGCATGGATCGATGAAAGGCAGTTGCGAAAAAAAAGAGCGGGATGCTTATCCCCGGTCAGGGAGTTCGGCCGAATTAGCGCGCGTCAGGAAACCGCATCGCTTGCGAGTTATGGTGCAGAGCAAACTTTTTAGTTGAATGAACATAAATGTCAGTGATTGCTTGTTGAAAAAAGTGTTAAAAGTGTTTCATCATGTTTTGTAGGAGTTTTCATTCTAATTGCACAGTTTACCAAACTGCATGTTGCAGCTGAGCTTGTTCGCTTCGAACACCTGCATGCAATAATCCTCGAAATTCATGAGAGGGTTCGTGACACACACAGAGGGCGGTAGGTAGAGGTGCGACATCGCGTGCTCGAGATCGGGAACGGTGGTCAGCTCCTGCAGGTTGGGGTTGCCGCTCTTCCCCTTGCGCTTACCGCCGCGTTTGCGCTTAAGCACAGTGTCGGTGGTTTCCCAGAATGGGTGCACGACGTGTATCTTGCCAGGGAGACTGGTGTCGATGATCCAGGTGACGCTTCCTTCCGGGATGAGGTGCACCCAGGACAAGTAGCGAGGGATCAGAGGGTTCAGAGCGGCGTCGATCGCATTTTGACCTATCGTCATGCCTTTGCATTTGATGAGCTGCTGCTGCTTCTTCTTGTCGTCAAATTTACCTTTGTACTGCATGTTGTACGCCTCACACTTGCGCTGCTCGGACTCGATGTACGCATCGAAGCAGCCGACCGGGGTGTGCGCGTGGAAGGCTTTGCACCGGGCTTGCGGGCTGATGTCCCAGATCTTGATGCTACCAGGGGCCCCGGATGCTGCGGAGGGGGGAGCGTTCAGTTTGGAGAAGATCGTGTCGGTCAGTATGTTGGTCTTGCGGCTGCGGGCCGAGCTGACGAAATCGTGCAGACCGAGCACCGTCTTGATCTTGGGGAACGTGACGGAGCCCTTCTTGTTGCCGACCCCCTTGTCACTGCTGCAGCTGTTCTCGGCGCTCTCGATGTAGACCCCGACCACGTTCTCGAGCTCGAGCCGGTTGCAGAGGGTGTACGGATCGACATCCGGGAGGAACTGGTTGAGCACATCGACCTGGGTCCGGGCGTCCTGGATCAGGTGCATCAGGTTGATCTTCCCGATCAGCGCGTCGGCTACGTTCGATGTCTTCGTGTCCATTGATTGTTTCAAAAGGCTCTTGAGGAGGTCGAACTTATATTTGGCTTCCGTCATCGCCATGTTGTGCCTTTGCGCGGCCCACAAAAGCATAGGGAAATCAATGCTTCCTCCAGATTTTAATTCCTTTAAATTAGCATAAACACCGCTCATACTAAAAGGAATCGGAGCTTTGAATTTGAGGTCTTTTGCAGACACTGTAGTTGTTGATTTGATTAGATCTTGAAATTGATGTTCGATGGAACCTTTGTAGTGGGTGTTGTTTTGGGTGTAAGCAACTTGTAGTGAAGCAATATTTTCTTGAGCATCATATAGTTTTAATATTTCTGTAATAACGAATTGTCCAGCTTTAACCTTTTTTGCAGGTTGATCAGTTTCTGAAAATATATCTCTGTGTGTATTGCGATTTTTTATTTCATTCAAGTACACATCACGCAGGTGTTGCGTGGCCCGTCCGACGAACTGGTTGTATGCGGCCACGTTAGGCGCGACAGCCCGGCGCGCGATCTCAGGGAGGAACTCGTTGTGCATGACAGCATCGAGCCACGGGATGTTGTCAAAGTCGTTGCAGTCTTTCCATTGTTTTCCACGTGGAGATTTTGCGTCTCCGATGAGCACGAACGATTCTTTCGTGATCGGCGACTCCTTGAGTTTCTTCAGGCGGCAGCGTGCGAGATGGACCCCGACGCGGCGGTTCAGGCACCAGAGATCTTGAAAGGCTTTGCTGTTGTACAGGAAAACAAAGTTGTTGCGCTCGTACGTTTGCAGCAGCCGGAAGATCTTGTACAATGGGTGGCTTGTGTCAGGCTTGACGACCTTGACGTCAGGAAAACAGTCTTTCATGTTGCCCATCGAGAACATCGAATCGCCAGGTTCACACGATTTGGAATCCTCTGGTTTGAAAAGTTTGATCCATTCTTCGCGTTTGAGCACGACGGCGCCGGTCTGCAGGGCGGCTAACCTGTTGAGGAAGCGCGAGTACTTGAAAAGGAAGAAATCGTCCGTGCACTTCGAGAAGTGGGTACCGACGCAGCGGTTCATGATCTCGCGCATCGATTGGTCAGTAGGCAAAGCGCATGGTTTTGACTTTCCTGAAAGGACGGTACTGAAGAATGACATTTTGTGTGTGTGGTGTTATGGGTATGCGTGTATCTTCGTATGGTGCAGTGTCGACGACAGCAGAGTGGATAGTCTCTTCTCCAATTGTCAGGTGTTTAGTTAGATCGTGTCGTTGAAAAAGGAGGGATCTTTTATTTTTTTTTGTGCAGGTATTTAGCCATGCGGATTGTGCTTTTTTGAAAAAAAAATTACGAAGACGCTTTTGCTGCGAGTTTTTCCTGGAGTGTCTTGATTTTGCCCTGGAGTTGTTGGATCGCACCGAGCATGCTGTAAAACACCTGGTCCGTTTCAATGTGCGTAATGCCAGTGTTTTTGGCAATGTCGAAAGCTTCTGTCTCTGGTGCTTCGTATACGCTTTTAGGAAAGACTGTTTTGAGTTCATCAGCAATTAGACCAAGTCTGTTTGTGTCTTTGTATTTGTAAATGCTTTGCATTTCATCTTTCCACTTGAACCGCCGAAGTGACAGCTTTTTTGTGTTGTCGTAGCACAATTTGGTATCTGCGTCTTTGATGTCGTCTTTTATTCGTCGATCCGAACCATACGAAATGATTGTACTTGAAAGGATCTCAGATTTATCTACATTCATCTTTAAGAAAGTTGGGTAAACTGGACCATTTGCGCTGCAAGTTCCAGCTTGGATGCGAAAGAATTTGTCAGAAGTAGAATTTGAAAAAATCTCCAATTTGTTAGTGGCAGCAGGAGTATTTTTGAGGGTGCTAGATGTAATACTAGACGTTGACAATGCAGTCAAATAGAAAACCTGAGCCCCAGTGTTGTTAGTTTGCCCTGGAAAAGTCGAAAATTTGTAAACAGTATTTGGGTCGTTATCAATGCGAATTCTGTAGTTCCCATCGTAAGTTGATGACACTCCTGAAATGCGCACAACATCGTTGTTAACAGGTTGATACGACAATTGTGCGCCATCACGCACGGTGACTTTGACCTCATTTGCACCAGTCCCTTCTAACTCGATGGTGTTACCAGTGGCAGCACCAATCGAAGTATCGGTTGGGTTACTCAAAGCGACGTTTGTGGCGGTTGGATCTGTGGATGAGTTCGGAACTGAGTAAATGCCATCCAAGCCAATCGATGAGATAAATTTGGTACTACCTTTATTTGATTTGAAATGAATCTGAGATCCCTTATCCGATACCAATTGAATGTTTGTGTTTGTGCCGTCAGTGCCCATGTGTACACCAATTTGGCTAGGTGTTGGACCAGTGTTGCTGGAAAAAACGTTCGTGTCAAAGGACACCGGAGGTCCTTGATCTCCCTTGATCAATTCATAAGACGGTCCTGCCGGTCCTTGTGGACCATTAGGACCGCGCAAACCTTTTTCGCCTTCATTCCCCTGACGACCTTGTGAGCCGGGTGGACCACGCGGACCTGGTGGGCCTACATCGCCGTTAGCCCCTGGAATCCCAGGATTCCCTGGATCGCCCTTGTCTCCTTGAGGTCCTTGAACTATGGATGACGCGGTTGTGACCTGTTTCCATTCTAGCTGCGTAACATTGTTTATTTTTTCTACTGGCATTTTTTTGACCAAGAGATACAAGGAGTTATCGTAATAAACTAGCGATCCTTCTTCACTGTTGACACCTGGAATCGCTGTGCCAAATGTTGGCTGGCTGCTCAAAGACGGAATGGTTATCGAATGGCTTTTTACTCGTAATGCATTGTTGGTGCTAACTGCGTTGTCCTCAACAACAAAAATTTCGGGGACTGCTAGCTGTTCAAGTGTGTCGTCCGGTCGAGGCATTTTGGGTGTTTGTGTGTATGTGTGACGTTCACCTTGCAATCGAAGTTAAAAAAATTACAAATCAAATGAGAAAAAAATTTGCAGAGGCTTAAAGCATGTGTAGCAGAGATCACAAAATTTGTGTTTCTAAAGTTTCAGTTTTCTTTATCAGATTTTGTAGACATCCCAGCATTGTGTAAAAAAGTTCGGTTTTGTTGAAATATATGTAGTGCCCGTTTTTAATGTCCAAATGATTGTCTGCGACGTCAGAAGATAGTGACTTGGGAAAAACACTTTTGATTTCTTGCGCAATGACTCCAAGGCAAGTACTGTCTTTGTTTTTTCTGTATTTTTGATATTCATCATTCCATTTAAATTTGCGAAGCTTCACCCTTGCAATGTTCTTGTCACAAAGATCCAAATCACCTGAAACAATGTCATCTTTGATTCGGCGGTCACTTGGTGTTGCCAACTGGTCACTAGATAATTTGGTTTTTATCTCATATGAATTATCTGCTTTTTTTCTAAAATCGAAATACACAAGGGGACTCGCATTGGGACCCTTTGTCCATATTTGTAGCATGCTAGTGTTTGTTAATGAGTTGATGAACCGGCCATGGTAATCTATGATTTTAGGACCGAAATCAATGTAGTTCACGGGTATTTGTAGTTCACTTTCTTCCCTTTTGTGGTTCAAAACAATTACTGGTCCATTAGTTTTGATTTCGGACTGCATTCCGAGATACACCCCTCTTTGATTTAAAATGTCACCGTCAGAAGCGGTATCGGTGACTACAGCTTCCTGTGCTGAGGTGAATTTTGTTTCTAATTTGTCATTAGACGATGGAACACTTGCAGCGGTGTTTGCTGTAATGGCTCCTTTCAAAAACGGGGTGAGAATTAATGACGTAGTGCTTGCTGATTTCGTTGTGTAAATCCGATTGTAAATACCGTTTGATGTACCTGATATCCGAACAAAATCGTTCACAGCGGGATAGTAGGAGGAATCAAAAGCTGTGTTACCTTGCAAGGTGACGGTGACTTCATCGACGCCTGTGCCTTTCAGAGTCATTGTGTTATTACTTACTTCTCCATTTTTGGTGGCACCGGCACCCAAGTTGTAAAATGGTGCCGCGGCAAATGCCGGTCCTGTTTCCCCCAAATATGTGGTGCTTCGCAATGCTTGATCGCTGTCTGAAATAACCGATGATTCTCCCGAAAACCCCATTGGACCATCCGGCCCTTGGTCTCCTCGAGGCCCAGGTAAACCCACTACACCCGGGTACCCATCGTATCCTTTAGCCCCGATTGGACCTTGTGATCCGGGCTGTCCCGTGTCACCTTGCACACCGTCGTTGCCTTTAAGACCTTTAAAACCTCGAATGCTTCTATGAGGCACTGTTGCATCAGTCAGACGAATCCACCCATCTTCAGTTCGAAGATACAAATGTTGATTGAAATATGCAATTGACCCTGTCTCGTTCTGAAGACCAGGAATGCTGGTTACTACGTTGGAAGGCGCAACTCCAAGATTTATTGCGTAATAATAAAATTGGATTTTGTTTCCAGCTGCTGGGACGCTTGCTGGTGTTTGAGCGTTGATCGTTGAATTGTTTGCGCTACGCAGGGACATTGAATTTGTGGCCAATGCAGCGCCAGTCACTATGTAAATTCCGTTGTACACATTCGACACTCCAGATATTCGTGCCACTAAACCAGGAAAAATTCTTTCAAGTATAGCACCATTGTTGGCTAGGTGTATATTTTGCATCTGAAGAGTTCCTGTGAATGTTACATTTATTTGATTTTCCACATAAGTGCTTGTTCCATCTAAATTTTGAATCAACAAAGGTGAAACTGTCAACGTATTGGTTACCGCTTCACCTACTTTTTCATTAGTTGCGGCGCCTAGAGAAAAGGTTGATGGTGTAGAATCATCTTTGTTGTTAGGTCCAATCGGACCCACATTCAAGTTGGCAGGGTCTATTGCGGGGGGTTTAAGCGATATGGATTTTGGATGCAAGCTTATGGCAGCGCGCCCACTTTCAATTGGATTAATTGACAGATATTGTTCCACTTCCATCGTGTCAGAGTTTACTTTTGGATTTTGTGCATTGAGATTCCAAACATGCAAACACAACAGAAAAAAATACAAAAAAATCTAAATGCCTAAATGCCATGTTGACGTAAAAAATTAGTAATAGCTTCATCGTCGTTTACTTCATTGGAATTCTGTCTGGCCTCAATGGGCGTCTGCGACTGCGACTGTTCGAATGGGGTGTTTGGATTCGGAAATGAATGTGATTCAGTCTCATGTTGTTGACCGGCGACTGTGTTAGCACAGCTGTTTTCGTTTGTCGTGTACGGATTTCCGGATTTTTCGTCTTTTTGTGATGCTGTCTCTGCGTTGTGTAGATAATCATTTGAAGGGACAGGTTTCTCGTATGAAAGTGGTTCTTGTGTGGTGTGAGGTGTGATCAAAGAGTTGTCAAGCAATCTTTGTTCGAGTGATGAAGTGGCCTCGTCTTTCACTTGATTGGTCTCAAAAGGGTTACTTGTTCCACTGTGAAGGTTGTTCAAGACCTCATTGGCGTCAGCATGAGTGCTCGCGGCAACTTGCGGCACCTGTTCCGCTTCATTGTCATTTTTGTCACGTGCTTCGAACTCCGAGTCTTCGTAGGGTTGATGATGGGCTTTGGTGATGGGTTGCATTTCGGTTTCGTGTCCTGTGCTTTTGTTAATGTCATTCAATTCCGTTTCGTCGGATTTCGGAACGGCGGAATCGTCATGGGCATCTCTTGACGCGGACTCCTCGGTGTTAGAGGACTTCGACGCTGTGATTTTGATCCGGCGGTGTCGGACGGTTTTGCTGCGTTTGCCGTGCTTCGTGTAGAAATCGATCACGGCGTTTTTCACTGCCTCTTTGCAGATGATTTTTCGTGATTTCATGCCTTTGTAGTCAGGCTTCTCGATGAGGAGGTCGATGTCGTTTTCAAAGTCTTTGGCTGCATTGGAAACACAGGCGTGCAAGAAATTCAGCACATGCTCATCCTCGATGTCGACAGTGATCTGTTGTTTTTCTTCGACCACTTGTTGCGTGCTTGAACCATCAGCTTTGTCTTGTTGCTCTTGGACCTCGTCCACATTGCACGCGCTGCTGTTGGCTGTGCCATTCTCAGTGTCCTCGACTGACATCTGCTTGTTAGTGGCCAGCTCAACGAGGACGAATTTGTACACGGCCTTTCGGATGTCAAACTCCGGCCATTCACGCTCTAAATGAAGCAGAAGATCTTGCCCGATCTTGTTTGCCGAATCACGACTGTAGTCTTTGATTTTGCTCACCTTGATTTCAAACCGCTCCCTGACACTTGGAAAACTCATGAACATGGATTGCAGTCTGCTGTACTCTTCGCTGTGTTTTTTAGCTACTGTTTCGAGCAAAGCTTTGAAGAAATACAGAATGGTCTCAGTCATGTATCGCTGCACCGTGCGAAGACAATGTTCGTAATTGAACGCTATGTTGTTAGCATGAATGGCCAATCTCACTGTTTTGCTGGTGGATGTTGAATTAGTGTCCGTTGACATTGCACACAAACGATGATGAAATGACTTGTGTTTGCAAGAGATTTTTACATTCAAAGATCAATTAAAGAACAAATGAAGCAAAAAAAAAAATTATGTTAATGCTCATTGACAGCATCTTGCGTGTATTTTTTTTTCTCATAGTTCTGTACAGAACCCCCGCAACGAAAACAAACTTGCAATAAAACAAAACAAAACACTAAAAGGCAACTCAAAAACTAAATGGCAGATTTGGCAGTGAACAACATAGAGGTTTTGGGAACTATATTTCTCACCAACAACGCTCAAATAGTGAACCAGGACGGTGATGTTGTTTTATCTGGATCAACTGGTCGTAGCATCGATGATCATGAAACCGAATATCATCAGGATGAAAATGATGAGAAAAAAACGGTTTTAGAAATGGTTGAGGCAGCAATAAGTGCGCATCTAAATGACAAGCACGGATCAACGGGAGGTGGTGGGGGTAACGGAGGTGACGGAGGTGATGGAGGTGATGGAGGGGGTGATGGAGGGGATGGAGGGGGTGGTAACGGAGGTGGTGGCGATGACAGTGAGACTGACAATGATGATGACGACGATTCTTTGCCGTTGAGTTACAAGGAAAAACTTGACGAAATCTACTCAGCGTTAACGAGCATGCACGAGGCAGAAGTCAAAACGTTACGAGCCGCTCTAGATGAGGCCAAACACTCGATTCAGCAAAATATGACAATCATGCAAGATTTAGCCTCTGCCATAAACATGTGCATAAATCAAAACACCACTCCTTCAGAATGTTTGCCGCCTCCATGTCATGTAAATAGCAGCAGTAATAGCTGCAGTAGTAGTAGTAGTGGCGAAGAGAACAAATCTGCAAACACTGTCGACGATGACGACGACGAAAAGAATGTGGATAATAGCAACGCAATAAACATTAACATCGCAACGCACCCATCTACATCGACACGCGTTGGCGCTACAGCGGATTCACATGCGATGAACAAACAGGATACTTCATCGAATAGAAATGATCTTCATTATGCGAACATGGTAATTTCGAAGAACCTGGCTTTGCGGAATTTGCATGGCATTGTGTCGCGAATGATCAACGACGTGAGCAAATCCGCTCAGCGCATTGATCGTTTGGAGAAAGTAGCAATCAATTTAGCAAGGAAAACAGGGAAGTAAACTCTAGTGACTGGGCACGATTGGTGACCTAACATTTGTAATGCCCCTTTGCCTTGTGTTTGCGACGCGGAGACTTTCTGCGTTTGGGTGATTTGCATCGCGCCTTTTTCACGCATCCTTTTGGGCACCTCTTTGGTGATTTAGACCTTCTTCTTGGGGACTTGGATCTCTTCCTCTTTGGGGACTTGGAGGTCTTTCTCTTCCTCTTTGGGGACTTGGAGGTCTTTCTCTTCCTCTTTGGGGACTTGGAGGTCTTTCTCTTCCTCTTTGGGGACTTGGAGGTCTTTCTCTTTCTTTTTGGGGACTTGGATGGCTTTCTCTTTTTGGACTTAGATGTCTTTCTCTTTGTGGTCATCTTGGTACTTTTTCCGGAACGAGACCTTCTGCGTCGACGGCGGAGTGCGCCGGGGCTAGAATAACGACGGCGGCTTGAAGATCGGCTGCGGGTACGGCTGCGGGTACGGCTGCGGGTACGGCTGCGGGTACGGCTGCGGGTGCGGCTGCGGGTGCGGCTGCGGGATCCCGATCGTTTCTTGCGACGGCGGCGTCGGGTTTGGCTGGGGGACATTGCACTGGCCAGGAGCATGTCGCTAAGAGCTCCGTTTGGCTCCGTGGTGCGTCGACGATGATGATCAGTCATTTTGCGTCGGTAGCTGCAGGATGCGCTGTTGCGCATGTCGTTAAGATGTGTCCTTGAGTACTCGGGGGAGGACATGGTGGTGTCGTCGGATGTGGTGGGGGTGTCGTCGATGGTCTTTGCTGATTTCAAGATGTATCGGGTCCCGTTTTTTTAAAAAGTTCACATTTTTTTTATAGCAATTAATTGAATCCGCACTCACTAGAAAGCCAAAAATCGCAAAAAAAATCAAGCACGTGTAGTAGCAGCACCGCACCACTGCACATCTTGCAACATACCATCATGCAATCCGACAACGCACTCCGAAATTTCCTGAAACAGCAAGCCCTGGTGTCCCTTTTCGGAGGGTGCAACCCTCAATCAATGACCGACGCGCAGAAAGTGAAGCGCCGCGTCTGTCAGAAACAGTTTAGCACCGACATGACGCACATGCAGATCTCCAAATGCAAAGACCTGGAATGCACACAGAAGACGCTGTTGCACGCGTTGGGTCCTAAGATACTCATGGGAGGCGACACCGATCTTCACGAAGCGGAGTTTGCTGGAGAATCTGCATACAAAGAAGCTCTGAAGATGTACGAAACTGCCATTGATGACAAAGTTGATGCAAAACAGATAGAGAAATTCCGACACGCAAACCGCTGCGCGGCGATCCAGATTCAACGTCTGTTTGACAGCGTCGGCGAAAATATAAAAAATTTCAAAACACTGTTAAAACGCGAGATTGAATCAACCTCTACGCCTAACTTTGAATGTGTGCATGCATTCTTGCAAAACGTTATTTTGTGTTCCTAAACGTTCCTATTGTGCTGCTGTGTTGCGACTTGTTCCATTGTTCAAAAACCAAACATTCAAGGAAATGGGAAAAAAGAAAAACAAGAAGAAAGAAAGGCAAAGACTCGCACAGCAGCGAAAAAGAAAACAGGAAACAAAACGGAATGACGACACTAAAACATGCAGCATGACCAAATGGCATAACTACGAGAATCGTGCATTTGACGACGCCGACATCACCTGCAAAGACCCTGTCGTGTCCTCTCGAAACTCATACAACCCAAGATTTAACCGCGCATTCGAATGCAAATTGTGCGGCCTGCGATTCGTGAACGCGTCTGATTTGCACCGTCATGAGCACGATGCGGGGTTTGTTGCTGCTGATGCTCAGACAGCCACCGCTCTGTATGGAACCCACGTGGCCTTTCGTGACGTGGAAAAGCACCCCGACATACAAATGGAACGCCTTTTGCTGTTCTGGCGGCACTCGGCACGAACAGATTGCAGACGCTGCAAATGCGGCGCATGCATCAAACCAGAAGGAAATTCAAAGAACGCCAAAGCAATCTGTGAGCGGAAAAAGCGCAACGCACTTTATGACACACTCGGAGCGCATCTTCTTGCGAAGAACCACAAACCACACTCCCAATCATATGTGCGGCACAAGCGCCTACACAAACATTTGCAATCACATCAACGGCACTTAGAATCGTTGCATCCTTGCACTGTCTGCGGTCGAATTTTTAATCGAAGTTTGAACATGACACGATGTGAAGATTCACATTTACCAGAAGAAAACACGGGAGGGGAAGACTATGAAAGCGACTCCGAAGACGATGTTGCAATGTCGCGATGGGCGAAGAGTGCGACCCCGGTCGTGGATCGCGCATCACATTGATGCATTTGTCATGGAAAAAGACTACACGTTTTGAATTGCACATGATGACAACCTAAGACGCTTGTAACTACACATTGAATTATTTAATTGTGCCTTGACATGCACACAACACAAATAATATTACGAAAAAATTCACACATTTAAGATGCCCAAGAAAGCATGGAGATGCCGTTACCGATTCGTACAATGTTGTAGTTTTCGGCGATGACGGTAAGATCAATTGTTTTATCGAATGATGTGGAGAATTTGAGCTCGAGGGAGATAGTCTCGATGCGGCTACAGTTCAGGTTACCACTTGGCTGCACGTTCTCGGGCGCAAGAGCGAAAGAGTACATGTACACATTGCAGGTAGGGATCCTGGTGTGGTGTTGCTGTGGTTGAATAGTTCCGTAATACTTAGGTCCCAAAGCCATAACACGGGTGTTGTTGTTGAGTGAGATCTTTGCAGTTTCAAAAAGTGAGTTTGCTGGCGCAAAACCTGTCTTTCCGTCTTCGTAACCAGACCAGTCGAGCCAATTCTTAGCATCCTTGTTGTCTTTCTTAATCCCGTACCAGTAGAACGCCTTGCACGGATGATTGAATTGAAGCTTAGCGACGTGCGAAGTAGAATTTGCTGCAATGGTCTCCGTGTGAGTTTGAACTTGCTCGATGAGGTAAGCGTGCTGGTTGGTTGCAAAGCTGGTACGTTCGTTGTCGGAAAGATAGATGTACTCGCCGAGGAGGTACATCTGGTTGATCGCAAAGTCGCTGCTGCTCAATGCGGCAGGCGTTCCAGGAGCTTTGGAAGAACCAGTTAGTCCATTAGTAAATTCTCCAGTTCCTACACCGGCGTTGCTAATAATGACGTCAGTTTTAGCCTTCATTTTGATTTTAATGGTAATCTCGGTAAGATGAAGGTTCACAATGGGAAGAGCGTGACCATACGTGCGGGAGAACCAGAATGGGATCTGCACATAGAAGCGATTTTTCTTGTAAGGCAGCTCCCTAAACCTGGCTGCTTGTGATGTACCCGTATTTCGATCAGGTTTGCCAGTGAGATCCAGGTCAATTTTTTCGCTTGTCGTACTGAGTTCCTCCTTGATGACAAGCCACTCAGGGTAGATCGTCTGGTAAGTGATCGAGCCAGCCTCGAGGGTGATGTACTCGATCATACCGCGGGCCACATCTTCAACCGCCTTGTAGTGCTTCATGTCACCGGTGCTGTGTGTGGTCTCGGAAATAGGATCCGTCTCTATGACCAACCAAATCTTGGAAAGAAGATCAGCGGTACGTGGGATGTGGCATTGGGCAACTTTGTTGAAATCGGTGGTCCCGTTGAACTGAACAACTTTGGGTTCGGTGCTGAAAGCGGTAACCCTACGAACCACGGTTTTGAAAGGGGTGTAGTCCATCCCCGTGACAGCACTGGACTGCTGTCCTTGAGCTGCGAGCTGTGTCATTGATCCGGACATGGTGACTTAAAAGTGGATGAGATACTTTTGCAACAATTGCTGTGATTCGACGTAGTAGTACGTGTGCGATTTGTATATCGATATGTCAGAAACACCAAGGAGAGCAGGAAGTACGAAATGCTAATTTTTTTTTGAGTGTTTTTGGATGTCGCGTTTCAAAGGGCGCACAATCTAGAAAAAAATTGGATTAGAGTCCTAAAAACCCCATGATTGTGTGCAAATTGGTGAGCTTTACTTGGGGCCATCGTACGGGAACGTCCTTGCCTCCTCGTTCAGGCTGTAGGTGTCGAATTTGTATGGAAGGTCGTTCATTTCCGGCTCGAAAGCTGCCAAAGTGCTGTTTGTGATGCTAGTTTGCCCTTTGTCAGCGATGAAAGGCTCGGCTTTTGCCGTCCCGGAGCTCGATGTCGCCATTCCGCTGCCCATGCCACTCCCCCCGCCGACGAACAAGGCCTCGACATCACTAAGAAGGCTGATGTCTTGCCCAAAAAGGGAGTTGACTCCGAAGAAATTTAGTGCAATGACGGCAACTAGTGCGACAACCCCGAAAACGACCACGTTCTGCACAACCCCGCCGCTGCTGCTCGCAAGGAAGCTGGTTGGGATGAGACCTCCGAAAAAATTTGTGATGGGACTTAAAATCGTTGCCATGATATTTGAGTGTCGAGGTAATTTGGACCCGAATACTTTGTGAGGGTTTGTCTTGTTGCAGTGCGCGGGGAGTTTTACTGATACCAAGCAACAACATTTTTTTTTTGTGGTTTTTTGTGGATCAGTCGCAAAGCGCACTCGTTTTCTTTAGTGTTGTTATTAATTTTTTTTCGAAACACAAACCTCGATAAATCATCAGTAAAACCCAAAACTAGGCATGCAGGTTGGCACAAGCACTTATGACTACTTTGTCGATGCCAGGATCAACGAGATGGAGGCCGAGTCGAACAAAAAGTCGATGCAATGCAAGAAAGGTACTCAAGCCATGATGTACGGTCGGGAGGTAGGAAGGTGCGTCGCTGACAAAACCATGCCGCACGTGACGGTGAACAAGTACCTTCGCAGGGATCCTTACGCCTGCAACCCGGGCAACTACAACAAGATCATGACCATACACCGGAGAAACCAAGACAACGAGTTCGGTCTCACCCCTGTGCGCACAGCCCGGTGCAACCAAAGAGGGCAGTGGGTTCTTAATGACCGCGAAAACAGGGGTTACATGTTTTTTACCGACAACCAATATTTCCCCGATCCCCAGTTCGACCTCTTCGAGCCAAACCTTAAAGATCCACAGAATTATTACTTGAACTTGCTTCACGACAACAGCGGCAGAGCAGCAGCTACAGCAGCAACTATAGCAGCGGCTTTGTATGGCCTTAAAAAAAATCAGCAGATGTCAAACATGAGCAATCAACTGGAAAAAAAAGAAGCTGATCTTGCAAATTCCCAGAGTCGGAATCAGGAACTGAACATCATCAATCAAAAACAAGCAAAAGACAATTCCTTGTTGCAAAAGGAAAATGTTGAAAATAGAGAAAACTTAAAAAAATGGGGTGAGCGAGAATTGGAATGGCAAGAATGGGATAAAAATCAGTGGCACTCAGTAGGGTTAGCAAACAACATAGCGAGCGGAACCATTCCCGTGGTTCGCAAGGGTGTAGGCGGTGCTTTGCATGGTGCAGGTAAATTTGTAGATGGCACGGCACACCTTCTTTCATCACCCTTTAGAGCAATGAGCAATTTGGGTGGATGGATGTATGGTTAAAAAAAAATATCACTTGGATGTGCAAACAAGCAACAAACACAAACACATTTTTTTGCACATTGCCATGTCGCCTCCAGGGAACGACGCGAGCCTTTCGGATTGGATTGAGTATTACAAATGGGAACGTCAAGATTGAGACCACCCCGACTACTAGTTCAAAACTTTTAAATATTTATTTATTTTCGCGAGCCTTGCATCATTTTACTTTGTTAACAACGCATCGAAACACAAGATGGATGCAAAAATTGCACAAAGGCAACAAAACGCGGCTTTCCACATGCGTCAGCGGATCAATTTAGTGATGCGAATGTCGCTGTGCGAAAAGTTAGTGATGTTTCTTGCGTACGAGGGCATGCGATCGCATTTGCAAGAGCAGGTCAACCGGAACCAGTCGATGGGCGGCATCGGGGTTCTGGGTTTTGATCTTTCGAAGATCTTGACCTATTACGATGTTCAGTCGAAACACCTCACGAGCAGCAGCCAATCCGCCGCACTGATGAAACTCTTGTTCTCGGAGGAGAACAACGCGTACTCGATAAAGAACAAAGTCAACATGATGAATGCGGATGCAAGCATTTTGTTCTCAGATAGCCACAACGTGTTTTACGCGGAAAAGCCAGTGGGGGATTTGCACCTGCACAGCAGGTCCACAGACCTGGGTGCAGCAGTGACTGGCGATGACGCCGAGAACGACGACGCAGAGGAAGACGAAGAGGACGAGCAAAACCAAGAAGCACCAACCGACGTGAAATCTGATGCCAAAACCTCCATGTCGTGGCGAGGGAACGATTACGACGCGATGCAAGGCATGTCGAGCGCGGACTACCGCACCAGTGACCAGACCGGTGTGTCGAGTCGCGGCATGACCCGGTACACCGAGCCGATGTTTGCGTTGGGTGTGTCGGGATTCGACTCGATGGATGTGCTTTTCGATCCGAAGACGATGAGCGCTCTGCGCTGGTTGCATGCAGGGGACGGGGTCGTTTTCAAGAACATACTTAAAATGTTGTACAACACGTTCAACAAACGTCAAATCCAGTCGTTTGAGAAAGCCCTTTCTGACGCCCGGTTGTACGAGCATTTTGTCAACCTGACCACTGACCCTTTGAAGGTGAAAAAATTTAAGTGGAGTGCCGAAATGAGAAAATCGTTTTTGAATTACGATTTGCACAAAGCTGCGGAAAACTTTATCGACATGTTGCTTCGATCGCTCCCCGACACGACGATCCGCGGTGAGAACGACGTCTTGATTTCCGGATCGTTCCTGAGCGACGCGTCCGATCCCAAAATGCAGCAGCTCGAGTCCATTTACAAATGGACCGGTTTGCAGCCAAACACATTAGCGCAAAGGTACAAAATGGTGACTAATAATTAGGGCAAGTTGCACCAAACGCGTGTTGCATATTTGATTGTGTTGAAAAAAAAAATGCGGTGCGATCGTTTCCTAAGTTGCAAAAGTGGATTGGAAGAAGCAGCAACTTGTTAGGTCATTGACACAACAAACACCCAAAACAAATGGCCCACAACACCTTGCCTTACCAGAGCCGGTCGTTTCAGTCGGGCGGGAAAGCCTTGCACGATCTTCTAAATCGAACTCAGAACGAGCAATCCGCAAAAGTCATCGATGTCGGTAGTGTCACCCTTGACCCTCTGCTACAGGAACGTTTACCCGGACATTGGTCCATGAAGAAGCATTTCAGACACCTTGACCCACGCGGACACCCGCTCTTTGCAGCTGTGAAGAATTCGATCGGGCCCATAGATTCGAAGTCGGTTTTCTACTCGTTGTCCGGGACCCGCGTGAGGCACGAGCAGCTATTTAGTCAGGCAGTCGCAATTGTTAAAAGTGAGAGGAACATAAAGACTAAGATAATGCCTGCTTTGTTGAACACGTTCAGGAAGCAGTCGCATGCTTTTTACGAAAAACAGAGTGCTCAGTACAAAATGTCAAATACTTATGCGCATTATGTCTGGGGGTCGCTGCCGATGTACTCGGATATCAAATTGTACATCAATGAAAAAGTCGCAGAGGACACCGCCGGTGACAGCTTCAAAAAGATCTACGAGGACATTTGCAAGCCACAAAAACACCTTGCGAGGGACACCCTGCATCCTAGCACGGCGGGTAGCTTTTTACCCAAAGTAGTAAAAGCCTTTAATGAGACGACAGTAAATCATTTTGTAAAAACGCACAGAGACTCGATGAGTGACCGCAAGCTGTACACGGATCTTTTTGTCAAAAATGGATTGCACGGTACCAATCACCGTGCAGCAGTTCTCGAGCAAGGAGCCGCTTCTTTGTACAAAGACATGCACGAGGGAGGGGTAACAGGTGTCGAGAGAAACATCCGGCTTGCAAAAAAAAGGAACGTGCGCCTCAAAACGGCCGAGAGTGCAAACCTGCGTGGGCACCTGCAGCATTCTGCAGACGAGAAATTGCTGCTAAATTTTCAGATGCGCAAGAGCGAGAATCGCGCGAGCGTCTTGCATGAACGATTTTAAAGTTTACATTTTTTTTCGGAAAAAGGGCTTCAAAATCTTGACATGCAATCCATTTACAGCACTGAATGGAGGAGAATCCATACGAAGCAGTTGTAAACGCTATTTTCGATTTTCCTGAAAAGAAATTCGATGTGTGCCAGGACGACGACAAAAGCACAGAGTACAACGGGGCACAGGAACGCGACAGGACTGCATTTTGCGCGATGCGGATCGTCTGGCTGCAACACGACATTCTGAAACACTGGCTTGCACTAGATTCTCAGTTCATCCCAAGTTTTGTCAGGAGCATGCACGACGCGGGATGTTTTCCAAAAGAAAGTTCTTCAATGGACAGATTGTGCCATTGTCGATGTCAGGGGCTGTGGCCGCGACATCTCTGTCGATGTCACTACCACGAAAGCATTCGGATGAAGCGAAACGGCAAAACGCTTGTTGGCGCTTTAGCAGGGTACCTTTTCCGACACAAACTGCTACACAAACGGAAATACTACCGGAAACTCCGAAACGCATTTCACCGCACCATTAATGACATGTTGACCGATGCAGGCAGCGCGTCCTCTGCAAGCACCCCAGTGTGTCGATTGAGTTGCTCGAGTGCAAGCAGCTGTGATGCAAGCACCAAGAGCAGTCCGATCACAAATACAACGTGAGGGACTCGTGGTTTTTGTTGTGCACGATCAATTGAAATTTCGAGTTTTTCCTTGAGGGTCTTAGCAGATGTATTGGATCTAGTTGATAATTCATGTACACGGTGTAAAATTTGGATGTCCTGAATAGCAGGGTGTGTGGGTGTCGCATGTTAGCATACAGCAAGATCTTGCGGATCAATGGATCAACAAAACCGTAGCGCTCTAATTCTTTGGCAATGAGAAGTTTCATTTTGCATGTAGCATGCATTTTTGAACAAAATTTGTCGATTGACGCAGAAAAAAATGTGTCGGCTAAAAATACAATATTTTTTCAAATATTGATCTGGAAGACGTGCATGATGAATCATCTTTGCTTTTGTTGGTTGTGCTCGCAATGCTTCTAGAAAACGATGTTGCTGCAGACCTTGAAGCAGGGCCTGTTGAAAACACAGGCGTTGCTACGGGCGTGGTCCTGATTGCAATTGTTGGTTTGGCATCAAATCGTTTTTTGTCGCATTCGCTTTTTGCTTTTCGCAATTCTTCTTTTAATTGCGTGATTGCAAGATTTAATTGTTGCATTTCAAATTCCTTAGATTTGAGCACTTGCGTTGCTGTGTTTTTTTGATTGTTCAGTTCTTCTTCTTTTTGTTTCAATGCATTCGTTTGTGCAGCTATGAGTTTCAGTTCTTTTCGCTTGAAATCGGTTGCAATTTTCTCAAGTTCTTTGCTGTGTTTTAGTTCAATGTTTTCTACATGTTCGGTGTGCTTTTTAGTTGCACTAACCAATTGAGTTTTGTTTTCTTGTTGCATTTGTTTGATTTTCTGATCAAGTTGTTCAATTTCTTTTCTGTTCTGCAAAAATTCGGTTTTTGTCTTTCGCAACTCTTCTTTTAATCGCGTAATTGATGAATTTGATTCTTCGAGTTTTTTGCTGTGTCTTGACAATTGGTCTTTGTTTGTTTGTTGCAAATGTTCATTTGTTTCATTGAGATCTGCAATTTGTTTTCCGTGCTCTGACTTTAACAATTTCGTATATCTTTGGTTCAATGCCGTTGATTCCTTTAGTTTCTCGTTGTACAATTTTTGAAATTCAACTTTCAAATCCTCAGTTCTATTTTTGATCAATTCTTCGTATTTACTCACCAATTTCTTATTTTTCTTGTCACATTCGGTAACCTTTTGTGTGCAATCTCTTTTCATTTTCATGATGTGCTGTTTCAATGTCCTGTTTTTCCTTTCTTGTAATTCTTGCTTGAATGCTCGTTCAAAATCCGAAAACATCTCATTAGTAACTTTTTCAGGGTTCACAAAAGCAAAGCTGTGAATGCTTAACAATAAATTTTTTGACAATGTCATGGTAAAGTCATCCATTATTTTTTTGATTATGATGTTAAAACATTTTTTAGTAATTTTTTTTGTTAATTCAAGTTTTTTGGCACATTCATTTGCGGTATTTTGTGCTTTATCAAGTTGTCTGGCAAGTCGTTTTGTGGTGTATTCTGCCGATTTAAGTTTTTTGTCACATTGCAGTTGTTTTTCTTTAATCAAATGAAATGTTAAAGTGTCACGAAAGTAGTCAGTCAAATCCTTTTGTTTTTTAAATTCCAATTTCTGTTTCAAGTTTGAAATTTTGGCATCATAATTTTCGTTGAAATACGTCACCAAGTTATGAAGTAGATTGTATGTGGTGTCAAAAATGCAATATCTGATGTCTGACGACAGCTCATTGTTTTTTTTTTCTAATTCCTTAATTCGTTCCTCACTTTGACGGATTGCCGTTACAGAAGCTTCGTCTTGCGCTTTCATTTTTAGTTCCATGTCTTTGATTTGTTGCTCTAAATCCCTAATTTCTTTTTTAAACTTCATTGTTGTATCTGTAAATTCGAATGATTTTTGTTCTGCTTCTTCTTCATACAAATTGTTGTCTGACTCTTCATCTTCTAATGTATCAGACTCATCATCTTCCTGTTCTGATAAATTGTTTTCTAAAGTGTAAGGATTTGTGTCCTCATCGTCGTCATCGAATGAATACTGTGACGATTGGGAGCTCATCTTGGCTTTTGTTGTTTGTCAATTTGTGCAAAACAAGTGTTTACCAATACAAAAAAAAACCATCATTTAAACGTTGCATGTTTGGGGGGACTACACCAGTGTAAAAGAGTTGACTTGCTTTGGTTTTTGCAGGTTTTGCAGACACTGCCAATGGTGTCGCTGGTGAAGCTCCTGGAAAGGTAGGGGCTGTATCTGAACCTGTGTGTTTTTTATCAGATGATTCGATGGGTATAGTTTTTTCCGTAGTAGCCACAGTCTTTTTTCCCGTCTTTTTTTCCGGTGCGACTGCCACAGGAGTTGCAAGAGGAACTGTTCCTGCTGATGAAGGTTCTGAAAAGGCAGGGGCTGTATCTGAACCTGTGTGTTTTGTGTCAGGTAATCCGATGGGCGTAGTGGATGTTTCCGTCACTTCTTTCGGTGCGACTGCTCCTGCTGATGAAGGTTCTGAAAAGGCAGGGGCTGTATCTGATCCGATGGGCGTAGTGGCTGTTTCCGTCACTTCTTTCGGTGCGACTGCCACAGGAGTTGCAAGAGGAACTGTTCCAACAGCTGCGGATGCTTTCACTCCCGGTGCGACTACATCCTTTTCATCAGCAATGGACTCACCAAAACCTGCTGCATCAAGCATCCTGTTGCCTGCATAACGAATCCTTTTACCAACTCTATTCAGGGGTTCCCTAAACACTTTTACAAGAGTGAATAAAGCACCAACACCACCCAACATAGCTGTAGATGAATTCGTTGGTTCGAATTGTGGTTGCCCTTCTTTTCCTCCTTCATAGTTCAAGCTTGGTACACCGCTTGGTACACCTCCCGCAATCGGTTGATTGTTGAAAAAACCCAATGATTCAGCCTCTGTGAAAGAAATAGCTTTGACCCTGTCATTACCAAAACCGACAATGTTTCCTTGATTTGATTGTTGTCTTTTTTGTTCATCTAAATCATTCATTTGTTTTTGAAAAGAGTCCCTTTCTTCATTGATTTGTTCTCGTGTCACGTCAGGAACGTCTGTATCATCATCTTCATTGACTACATCTTCTGTCACTTCTGCCACTTCAACATTGTCTCTGGCTTCTGAAGCTTTTTTTTGTTTACCATACAAAATGCTATCTCTGTAATATGACTCATTGTCGTTTTCTTCTTTTTGTTTTTTTGCATTTTCATGGTCGATCGGGTTCACTATGTGTCTTTGAGCATCGGTCATCTCTGTCATTATGGTTTGGTTACTGTCATTTTTACTGTACAGGTAGATTTTTCCGTTTTTTATGAAAGTTTTCAAATAGGTTTTGTTCCTGCCGTATATAAATGGATGCTTGCGGTTATAATTAGTTCCTACTTGACTATAATACATTATTGGCACTTTTGTTAAGAGTGGGGTTTGGGGTTGGTGTGGAGATTGTTTTCGATTCGAAAATCTCACTTAAACGATTGCAACAAACAAAAAAAAAATTAGGTTCTACGTGTACCTGAAAAAAACTGTGCGCATTTCTTTTTGATTTCCTTTTCTTCTTGCTTGCATTTGTTTCAGATGTTCGGCTTCTGATTGTCTCCAGAGTCCTTCTCTGATTTTTTGCGTACGTTCACTCGGGCCAATGTACTGTTCCAGTGCGAGTTCGGCTTTTTCACCGCCAGTCAAATGCGGTTGATGTTCCAAAGTTGCTTCACGGGTGCTTTCGCATGAAGCGCACAGACCCATGCCGCTGCTATTCGATGTCCAGACACCAAAGCCCCGAGTGTTTCGTAGATTGTTGCTTTTGTTTGATTTTTTGATCGATGTGTCGCGTATCGATCTCTTCTCTGTTGGTGATGTTGTTGTCATCATTGAGTTCATTCTCGCTGAAAAAAAAAATGCAAACAGCGTATTTTGGGAAAAACTAAACGCATTCCAAAACAGTGTGAATTACGTAGTAAGGAATTTTCAAACAAAATCGTTTACCGCCATTTACCAACAATCATGCTATCTCTTTCCGATCGATCGAACGCTTCTTACAGCACAACCAGCAACAGTGCATTGAAACCCCGGCATCACTATGAGGTCATACACTCATTGCAGCGTTTTATCACAGTTATGCAAGTTGCATTGTGTCCTAACTCTTGTGATTGGAGCGTAGAGCCGAGTTACACAAAAAGCACGTCATACTCTGTAACTAATTCGAAGGTTGTGTTGCTTTACATCGTTCGTCGAATTGGAAAAAAGGGAAACGGTGACAAAGTATATTTGGCTTTTGCGTTTGCCGACAAACACGAAGACATCACCAGTCAGCAGAACACGCTCTCTCAAAGTCTCAAGTTTGGTAAGGAAGAATCAAAATCAACGCAATGGGTTAACGTAGTTGCTTTTGAAGAGGACGAAGCAACCATGTTCAAACGTTACCTCGAAGTTTTGCTCAACGCCGTCGCTTCGAATGGCTCGCAAATACACTGCTTCACACAACTCTGCCAGGACGACATACTTGCAATAGCATCTAAGCTTGACAACGCGGATTTGCACGATTACATCAAAAGCAACATTCACAGCAGTTTTCCAAGCTTTTCGAACGGACTTCAGAATGTGCATGACAACACTATAAAATTAAGGCTTCCGTATCGGTTTTATTTTGATTTGTTGCAAATGAAAAGCGACATACAAAAAGATGTAAATGACAACAAATTGATGGGCGAAAGCTTTGTCGAGTTTTTCGAATCCAGAGATGAAAAAAAGAAATCTGATGAACTGAAAGAGGAGACAGAGCAATCGAGCACCAACACTAACATCCACAAATTTAAAGTAACAGATCGCATGATGGCACACATGAACAATCGACGGGATCGAACGGTCATGCGTGTTTGCAATGTCATTCATGTAATGCAGACCGCATTTACCCGTCTTTAAATGGCATGACCAAACCTGCTAATGCAAAACATTAAGCATTGGTGTATTTTTTAGAACGTACGTGGCTCTTGAATCCTTGAGGCCGAACGTGTAAACATCGTGAAGGTTTAGCGCCACATCGCTAAGTTTGGCATTGTGAGCAGCGGTCTCGCCAAGCTTAGAAATCATAATTTTCTTCTGAAGTTTGTACATTGGCGTGTTCTCGTCTTCCATGGAGCTGTTTGGCGCCCCGTTTGCTAGCATGGAATCAGAGTGGAGAAACTGCACATTGATGTCTGCCAGTCGCATCCAAACCGGATTCGCAATACCCGCCATCCAGACCAGAGCGCACACGTCGTCGCTTGAAGGTGCTTTAATCCGCACGCCAGTGCAGTGAGTTTTGGGTGCATTGTCACCCGATGCTTGCACAAACCTTGAATAGCTCCAGGCGTTTGCTGTTAGATTTTTGTCGCAATGTAGTGTCACCCCGTTCAGCTTGTAATGTGGCATTAGGAGGATTCGATTGACTTGCATTCCTGAGAACTTGTTCAATTGCTGTCTTTGAGCAGCTTGTGGAAACAACAAATTTGAGGAGAAGGTGCTGTGTTGATCGACAAACGATTTGAAGCGTGCATTGTATTCGTCACCAGGTGGAAAAGCCAATGCTGATTGATCTGCTCGTATTGTGCAGATTACGTTAGGGTGCCCATGCCACAAGAGTGATTTGGCGTCGCTACTGTCGTGCCGTGGCTGGTTGCAGTACCGGAGCCCAAGCATCGTGTCCAGCAGACTACACGCTTCCGCATGCGCTGTCTGTGCAAGTATTTCGACGGTAGGGTTCACTTTGCCGTCAATAGCACTGAATTCAATGGTGTTTGTGTTTTTGGGAAACAGTACCGTGGTTGTGTTGTTTTTCTCCCACCACCAATTGTACTTTGAATTCGTAATGCACGCGTTTAAGAGATTGACAGATTCCCTGAGTGTGAGATTGAGGGACGCATTGTGGGCTAGCATGCAGCTTGCAGCGATTTCTCTGCAAACCATTGCTGTGCACATGTCCTCCAGACAAACAAGTGCGTGTTCCAAGGTACCAGTCCTCACATTCATCGAAATAGCATCGTCGACTGCGTTCATTCCCGTGCGATTACGTTTTTCCTTTTCGTAAAAGTCGTGCAGAACGGTTTGTCTGTGCATGCTAAGACCGGTTTCCTGTGTTGTTGAGAACTGTGCAATCATTTTTTGAAATGCCATTTGTTGGCTGAGCACATCGTGCTTGCTATTGTCGTGGACGGTTTTAAGATGTATTGGAATATCCTGGTGCATGCGAAGCCATGCGTGATAATTGCACACTTTGGCTCGGAGTTTTATCGACTGAGCTTCAAGCTGGGATAAGACGTTTTTGCCATCTTGTCTGTCGTACATGGAACGTGCCACTCCCACGTTGCCACATCTTTGTAGCGTTTCAGTCGATTGGGCGCAGCACAAGTGTTCAACAGACCGCAACTGCACTCTTTCGTCTTGAGTGACATCGGAATCGTTGCGTCTGTAGCAGTCCATGTTCATCTCATCTGCGATTTGACGTTTGTGCCGTATCCCAAGTGCTTTTTGATTGAGCTTGCGCTCCACGTAATCGTCGTCGTGCGGCACTGGCATGAGAGCCGTTTTGACGAATTTGCTTGGCAGCGCGCCTGAGAGCTCGGTCGCCTGTAAGTACTCTGTCCATTTTTTTGGGCAATTATTTGTGGAACACACATCGTGCATCATGCTGCTTTGCAGTGGACGATTTTGAACCTGGAACTCGGTCTGCATATTTTGCATTGCAACGCTGTATGGGTGCGCCACATCAACTACATCACGACTTGTCAGGATTATAGATCCTAATTCAGTCGAACTCGCATCGTTAGCATTCATTCGTTGGAAAACGTGTTCTCTTTGTTGACCGGCATCCGTGGTGCAGGCGTGTTTTGCGAGCCAGCGAAGATAGGGTACCGAGCTTTGTTCCATTTTTGTGACGTCAAGGGTTAGCACATCTGTGCGCACACGGTTTGCCAAAAGAACTACCCGACTAAATGCCAGAGACTTTTGAAGCACGAGTCGTCCCTGTGCATCCAATGCCCAGTCGCAAAGTTTTTGCACGGTGTTTTTTGCATAACTAGGGTTGTATGTCATGTACATGTTCTTGATGTGAGCACTGCAATGATCAAACACAGGCAACGTGGAATCGACGTACGCGTGAGCATTTCCTGTTTGGCCGTGCAGCATGTTGGTTACGGCTTTCAAGCAAGCGTTTACCATCGTACTTTGTTCAAACCGCACGACGTAAGTTTCGGTGTGCATCTGCTGATACCCTATGATTTTGAAGACTAGATTTTGCATTGCGTGGGCATGTTGCACGCCGTCGCCCAAAATTGCACGAATGCACAACGCGTTTCGGCGATGCACACTCATTCGTTTTGTGTTTAGCGGTTCTGCTAATTGGTAAGGGTTGACCAGTAGATTTTTCACCTGTTGTTCAACATGGTGTGCGTGGGCGACGTCACGAAAGCAGTAATCAATGCGTTTGCTTAAATGCGATTGGCAGTTCCCGTTGTGCACATCGCTTGCTACTTCGCAATGTTTAACGAGGTTCAGTGGCAAATATGCTCCCTTTTTCCGCAGCAGCCCGTCCAATGCGTCACACTTTGTGGACATCGAGGTTTGCAGAATCGCATGCAAATTGCTTCGACACAAGGCTGACCGAACCACTGCTCGTGTTGAGGCCGCGTGTGTTCCGTTGGCCATTCCGTGAGGCGAATAGAACTCCCGTAGTTTGCTGTGCATGTGGTGCACAAATGAGATGAGATTGTTACGGTCGCCCTTCATTCTACGCACACCTTCTCGCAAGTGCAATCTTTGTAGCAACTTTCTCTTTTGCTGCGGCTGCCCAAACCCTGCAACCGATTTGCAATGTTGCGCCAAGACGAATTCCCCGTGCACGCGTGGAATCATGTCAAGTACATGGGATACAAACCACGTGGTCATTTTGGTTTTGTAGTGGTTGTAGGCAGAGAGTGTCGTGGTTGTTTCCGGGTTTTTGTTTTTGTCAGCCGCAGCGGCTATGGCAAAGTCCATGTTTTGCATGACCCCGTGGTGCGCCTCGAACTTTGAAGGGGTGCGGTCGATGATCATGACGCACATGTGCAGCATGAACCAAAGATCTGCAATGTAAACTTTGAGTGGGACGAACGAGGTCGTTTGCATGAATTGGGATTGCACCGACTCGAACGCTCGCAAAAACTCAGCCTCAACATCGACTTTTTGTACTGCGCGGTCGAATCGTTTTTTGATGTCTTTGATTTGCGGGAGCTTTTTCCTGGCGGCAGCATTGACTTCGTTTTCCAATCGTATGGCGCGATGTATCGGATGACTCGGTTTCGGGTCGTAAGGTATGTCGATGCCTAATGCATTGACGAAGTAGGTTCTCATTTTTTGAGCGCAAGAATGCTCGTGCGCTATGCCCCCGTACTTGCTGACCTGCAGCCGCATCTTGCAGACAAATCGAACGCACCTGTATCGTCGCTCGTACTCGTTTTTTCTGCACAGCACTGTCGCATCGGCTAACTCTGCCAAACCGCCCTGCATCATGTTCTCCATGTGGTGATTTCGGCAGGTAGCGCATGGGAGTAGTTCAGGTAGCGACTTAAAGATGAAGGTGAAGAAAAGTCCAGGTTTTGTAGCTGCGCAGATGCTAAACAAATGAAGGCATTTCCAGTACCTGTGTCCCCACACGTGCGGCCCTGCGTAGTGTTCGTTGTTGTGGAGTGAATTCACAAGAGAAGTGAGTCTGTCTTTGTGGTCGTTGGGGTTAGGATTCGAAACCACATTGCTTGCCTGCATTGGACAACAAAGTGTATTCACGTTTTTTCTGTCTCAATGCCAAAAAAAATATGTTCACTGATTTTTTAATTTTTTTTTAAAAAGAAACTCGCAAACCAAACAAGAGGCAAATGAAACACAAATGCGATCGCGCATGCGACTCGCAAATCAATCGAAAACATCTAGAAACATAGCAAAAATGAGACGAATCGAGAAACGATGCATGAACCCAAAGCTGTTCATTTCAAATGCAAAGGACTTTAAACATTGCAAAAAACAAATTGAAGCTCTGATCAAAACAGCTGACAGAATTTACCACAAGCTAGATCCTTTGCTTGAAAACGACGTTGTGACAACGTGGAGATCCAAACCCCCGAAATCATCACACCTGACACTAAAAGACGTGACAGACATCCTAGAGAAAAAACAGCGCATAGCGGTGCTAGCCCCACAACAGCATGATAAAGTTTCTGTTTTGGATGCACAAAACTTTATGTTTGAAGTGGTCGATAGCAACAACAAATATGGATACTTTTACAAAGACGGAAAAAACGCGGTAAGTGGTTCTGGCATGGACGAATGGTACAAAGTAACGAAGCCACTACTCAATCATGTTGTAAAATGGATTCACAAGCACAGTGAAGACAAATGTTACTAAACTAAATTCTTCATATTTTGGTGTTGACTTTGAATTCAAGTTTGGGTGCCTTTAGGTTTTTTGATTCTTCTACCAAGGAGTCTCCAATCCCTTCAAAAAAATTGAGCACAAAGATTACCGGTAAGAACATGATGTGTATTGCGCTCATTAAGACCCATGTTATCATGTCGTACATGACATCGACCATTGCAGATGTAGCATTGTCGATGCTCTTTATTCCGTCAGCTTGCAGTTGCACGTACACAAAATACGTAACAACAGATCCGATGACAGCCGTGCGAATGGGGTGGTCGGTTAGATTGTACACAAACTCGTCGGCGAGCAGGTCCTGGAGAGTGTCGATTAAAAACAACGCCATTGTTTGCTAGTGTGGTGTTGGGCAGTTGATTTTATTTCGATGATGATGTTTGTTTTGGTGACCGCTCTGCGTTTAGGTGGCATCGGCAAACTTGAGCAGAAAAAAAATATTTTAGGGGCGTGCGGGGTCTTTGCAAAATTGCCCAATCTGCATTCGACATGGTGAACGCACAGAAAGCAAGAAAAGCAGAAATCAAAAGGAAAATGAATGCGACGCTTCTTTCATGTGCAGACAACGACAAAAATTTCGAAACTCGGTATCGCCGTGCATACCTTAAAATGCGAACGCAGGGCCACAAGATGGATAGCAAAAGAAGGGAACTACGGGCCGCCTACAAAGACCGTTCGAGGCTTTTGAAAGGCCAGGCAGTTTTCCGTCGAGATGCTGATTCTAAACGAGTGCAACGGGACAACATGTTGAATCGGTTGCTGAACAATAACAAGGCAACCCCCGCAAAGAAAAAAGTTACTGCCAAACCAGAAAAACAAATTGTTTCAAACCAAAAAGCTTCCGATCATTTTACGACTCATGCCAGTTTCACTGACAAGGACAAACTTGAGCTCATGCTCGTACAGGCCGGACATTCAGTTGACAACTACATGCATCGTCTAAAAATGATTCAGAAATTGCTCTTCCCCTCTTTAGAGAAACCGAAATCGACCGACGACAAATCCGAAGAGCGACGCGAGTTGCTTCTGCAGTTTTTAAAGGAGCATTTGAAGAAGAAAGGCATCATCAGTCACAGCAAAATACGCGAATTCGCAAGCGCGGTTCGGCGCGGACGCCCCTTGCCGTTCGCCCAATTAGTCTTTAAGCACTGCACAACTACATTAGCTGCGCTCACCTTGATGTGTGAGAAGAAGATGATCACGAGAAACACACTGATGAATGCATTGAGTGCGATGAGCTCGGTGATACAGTGCAACCGAACAATAGCATTAAGCTATCAAAAGAGTTTGGTCAATGGTGACAAACCGTCGTCCGCAAAGAAGGACGGGAAAAACGACAAAGTGAAGTGTACCGTTGCAAATAACGCCTCAATGCAGTTGATTGCCGCGCTGCGACGACGCTTGCAGCTGTTGCAACAAAAACAAAAACGTATTCAGGTGCGACAGACACTCGGCAAGCAAGGACTGCGTGCTGATGCGAACACCAAGAACGCCAGCAAGATGCCCATCAAAGCGAAAAAGAATTACGTCTCCATGGCTGAGATCAAGAAACATCAAAAGAGTTTGTTTGATGAGGTGATCAAAGAAATCGGGCTTCAGGCACTTGGCCTCCAAGAGGCAAAAACTCCGACTCAGAAAGAAACAAATGAACGATCATTGTCGAACAAGTTCATGCTGTTTAGTGTTCTTACACATCTTCCTCCCAAACGGGCTGATTACGGCAACGTGCGCATACTCTTCGAGCGTTCATTTTTTGCAAAGTTTTACAGTCGATGGTTTGGGCAGAAGAAAACCGGAAAGGGTTCGGATGCGGAGCATGTTTCGATTTCTCAGTTTGCAAAGCAGCTTGCTGGAAAAAACAAAACCTCGAAAAGTTCACTTGAAGAGCCACTTCGGAAACACATCCTAGGTCAAGTGTCTGCGCTTAAGACCTTAGCAACTGCCAAAAAATGCATTGTAAAGGACGCCAAAGACGCCTTCGACGTAGAAACCTTGAAAAAAGTGGTAGGTGGGGCGCACAATTTTGTATTTCTAAGTGGGTCGACGGGTAAAACAAGCTTTATGCGGTTTACCAGGTACAAGACAGCGCAAAGGTACGCCGAGTTCGTTGAGAAAATCCCACCAGGCTTGCATTTTGCGATAGCTTTGTCTTTGATGCTGAAGCCCCGCACCCACCTCATTCTCAACTCGAGATCGGAAGACAGTGGTTTTTTAAACAACAACAGTTACACCCAGTTTGTATTGCGAGCTTTCGAGAAGGAGCTTGGTCGTCGTGTGGGATGCACCATGCTGAGACACATCTTTGTAACGGAGAAAATCGATCCCAGCTACCGGAACGCGCGTGCTCAACGCAGCATGGCCGAACGAATGATGCACACACACCAACAGCAACACGAATACAGATGGGTTGGTTGTGAATCCAAGTAAATTTTTTTTGTTGTGGTGTGTTGTTGCAATTGTCAGAGTCACATTGGCAAGAATAAGCACACGCACACTATGGCCGACGAAAAAAAAGACAAAATATCATGTAGCTCGAGACCTACAGATGAGAATTTTGATGTCAAAGAAAACCTTTTCAAACGCACACACTGTCACAGACGAGTGCGCTGCAAACAAGGATTCTACCTTCGCAAACCAATGCCGTACCAAAGAAAACGGAAATCAATACTCAACGGAGCTGAAAGAACGTATTACCGATACTGCATGAACAAACAAGAGATCGAAGAACACAAAAATCAACTGAAAGAACAAGGAATAACAAACTACACACAATCCGATCTTTACATAGAACAAACGAAACCGTACAAAGTGAGTAAACCAAAATACAGAAAAATCCCGATTGACCAAAAGAGCGAGAAAAAATCAAACAATGAGCAACAGGCATTTGAGCCTGTACCTGATTCAGAAATCAATCTCAATGAAAATATATTCGATGATGGCCAATCGGTGCTGGCCACGAAAGGCCAAGCTGGTGAAAATGTTGAAAATGATGCTAAAATTAAAGAAGTAGACTCAATTGACATCCCCCCCCTTCTAGACGAAGAGGAAGGCCAAGCTAATGTTCCTTTAGTTCTTTTTCCAGATCAATTACAAGAAGAAGATGCAAATGATGCGAATGGCAACGTTTCTGTTCCTTTTGACAACCAATCTGTTGATGAGCAATCTGCACAATTTTTAAATAGTCCCTCAGTTGGTCCATTGGTTGATGACGAAACTGTGTTGAGACCAACTGAAGAGCAAAGCGGAAATGATAACTTATTAAAGGAAGTGCCCAGGCCATTTAACTTTATGACCGACGAATTAGAGTAAGTGTCACAAATGTATCAATCTTGCTGCGCACATCCTCGCATGCGTGCGAGACTGGTTGGGTGCATTACGCGCAGATGTCTTTGCCATATTTCAACAACGCTGTCTTCATCCTGTTTGTTAAGTAGCGCGTCTGTCGCTGCGATGTGAGTACGTCGCAGTTTTTTCAAGGCTGAATGCATGCATGCACAATGAGAAACTTTGCATCTGTTTCGAATGATGTCATATTGCAACTGTTTCATCGTACGTCTAAATTTCATTCTTTAGTGATTGGACGCACTGTTTTGGTTAAGATGCACTGTGTGCACACAGATGTACCCGATTTGTGGAGTGGTTTTTTTTTGACATTCGAAATAAACAAAAAGTGTTGTAACATTTTTATTTTACATTGTGATAGACACATTTAGAACATTTGACATTTATCCTGCACCGCGATGAACATTGAAGCTATAGCTCCCCATTCAGAATGTCAAAAGCATCGGACAGTTGCAAATGAATTGAACACGGTGTTCGAGTTGAGTGCTAAACACATGAAAATTGATGAAACTAATGTTGATGACGAAGAAATCAAGACGAAAAAACATTCGGCCAAATTCACTGAAAAACCTGTGATCGAAAACTTGTTTGAGATCATAGATGTACCCGGTGATGGTAATTGCGGATACCACGCATATCAGACTGTCCTAACGCATGCAAGAAGCAGAATGTTTGATCAAGTTCCTGTCGAGTCCATGCACGAAGACAAAGTGAATCGTCTAAAAGTGTGCCTGCGCGAACGCAAATTGAAAAGCTTGAAACGAGCACTGACGACGTGTCTCAATTTTCTTCACCAGGAGTACGCTTCTGAACAAAACGAGCAGGAGGATTCGGATGACAGTTTCAGTGAAACAGAAGATAGGGAGGAAAGCAAATCCTGCCCAAAGACACCCCCTCCGAATTCGCTGTTTCTGTATGACACGCAAGCCGAATTAGTAAGAAACCGTCTCAAATCTAGCAACAAGCAAGTCGAGGCAGAAGAACTACAGCTCATGTCAATGCTCAGTGGTTTCATAATTTGTGTGTTTTACGTACCAATGCGTAAATGGATCGTTTTCTTTCCATACATGCGGAAGAAACGTCTTTCATTTCCGAGAGTCGCCCCTAAATGCATTGTTCTTGAGAAGTCTGTCCCGTGTTTCGCGGGCATACCAATGTGCTTCATGTTGCAGACTGGAGGTCATTATACAGCTTTGCGACCCCGTCGACAGTTCGCTGAGGCACTACATATTTATGCCGCGAACAACGTCGGGAACAATCGTAGCGTCACAGCGCAAGCTCGACGAATGTCGGACCTCAAAATAGTGTATGCCTTGTAATGCACATAGTGAAATTATATATTTTTTTTATTTATCTGTCTGCTTTGATGATGTACTAACAATTGCTTTCTTGAACATCTACTACATGTGCTTACAAGAGTAGCATAATCATCTATGAGGACTCCACGTAGCGTTGAAAAAAAGAAGAATGCTCTTGTCAATGAGTTGCAGGCATGCAGCATGACCGAACTCAAACGAATTGCTTTCATCAAAGGTATTCATGTTTCAAGTGACATGCGCAAAAAGAAAAAAGCAATGGTGCGTGGCATCGAAGAGTTTGTGATGTGCAATCAAGCAAAGCCCAGTCAGCCTAAGACCAAGTCAAAACCTGCAAAAATAGCGCGTAAGGAAAGCAAGAAAGTGACCAAAACACGCGCCAAATCAAAGAGCCATGCATCTAAGCCACTGCAACGCCGCTCGGCTCCTAACGGGAGAACAAATGATGCAAAATCAAAGAAAAAAACCAAAAAGGAACAAAAAGTAAATCGGTCGTCAAAAAAGACCACAGTGCGTTCTCGTCGATCAAGAAATCCTGGTGAGATCAAGCAAGGAAAACAAATTGTGAACGGGTGTTTGCTTAGACCCTCTCATGATGAAACCACTGGATTGGAAACTAAATGCCCGGACTTCATGACCTATGATGTAAATTCGAATTGTTGCAAATTTAGCAACGAATGGATGAACAAATTGAGGAACGAAATAGATTATGATCAAAACATGATGCAGTTAAACAACCTCATTAGCGATAGCTCCGTTTCGAACAATGAAAAAATATTCCTAAAAAACTATTTGAGAGAACAGGGTCAAAATTTCGAAAGAAATGTCACTGGAGTGGTTGCCGAGCGCTTTAGTTCCACTGCCAATGACAGATCAACAATGTACTGGGTCATCGATGCGGTGAAAAGTTTTTACAAACACATCAAGGACAGTCTGTATTTTGTGATGGCATCTTTTTCCTTGCTCCTCAAAGCAATGCAGAGAATTTACGAAGGTGTCAAAAAAACATTTAAAATAGATTATGCGTTAAATAAGTTGAAGAAATTGTTGGAGAGTCGTGAAAAAAGCGCTGCGATTGGGGCCATTCTTGGAGGATTGTTTGGCGCGGGTCTAGTTGCTGCTACAGGGCCGTTGAGCCTTGGCCTTGCAGGCGTTTCAGTCGGGATGGGAACAGCAGGTGCTGTAGGTGCAGGTGTCGGTGGATTGCTAGGGTATTACGGAATAAGTTCTTTGATGTCAGCACTTGTGAATTCGTCTTTTGTGCAAAAAGCAAAAAGTTATTTCATGTCACAGTTAATGAGCCCAATGGGAATTACGATGGCATTGGATTTTTTCCTTGAGACCAAACGGATGGTGTGTGCTCGTCTCGGTGTGCTGTGGAGCAACAAGGTGTTGTGGTTAGATTATTGTGCCAAAAACAATTACAGTCTTGTAAAACAAATATCAGAGGATTTTGGGCAAAATGTAAACAAAAGCATCGATTGTTACATGTTAAATGGTTTGTTTAAAGAAACTGGACAAAAAGGCATGAAAATGTTAAGACAGGGAGCACAAGTCAGCGCTGAAATATTATTAGACCAATCGAAAGGATGGATGGACTTTGCCACACAGGGAGCTCTTAATTTTGGAAAAACACTCACTGGGGGTGCTGTCGATCTCACAGATTCAGCTCCAAAAGCTGTTATAGAGACGGAGAAAAAATCGTTGAATCCCATTTTTGATTGCATTGAAATGGCTCTAAATTTTGCTCTAGGTCACACTTTCATTGGAATTAATTTAGAGGAAACTTGGCAAAAATTACAAACCTTGTTCAACTACGAAGACTGTGTTTTTGCTTACCGCAAAGAAAGGGTACGTCTTCTACACCAGAACATGCTACGCACTGCTGATGAATCTCTTAATGACGCAATCAAAAATGGTTTTGCGGAGTTGTATCTCGGTGGTAAGTTGCAAAAACTCAATGGCGTTGTTGATGTTCGCAAACTCCTGGTCAATCATGTTGGCAGCCAGCCTACCACACTTACGTTGACACAGAAATTAGCGGGTGCGATGACACGGCACATGCGCAAACAGTACGCAAAACAAGAGTTACAGGCGCGACGTGCATACAGAATGGGGGCGGTCTTGAATAGTTTGCGTAAAGGACACGTGATCACTGCTGCTAGTGAGACTTCAAAGGCTGTTTTTTATGATCCACTTGCGCAATATGACACGGTTGGTGATTATTACAAACCGATAAAAGGCCAGATGATGGAGTCATCGGCAGACACAGTAAAAAATGCTGGTGTAGTATCAGGTATTATGAGCGCAATTACCGGCACAATTGCAGCAACAAAGTCTGCAACATTAGCAGTTGCAGGAGGAACAACAGCAGCCACAGCTGCAGGAGGAGCAGGAGGAACAGTAGCAGGAGCAACAGTTACTGCAGGAGGAACAGTAGGAGGGACAGTAGCAGGAGCAACAGTTACTGCAGGAGGAACAGTAGGAGGAACAGTAGCAGGAATAGGTTATGGGGCGTTGGCTATAAAATTTTCTGCAATAGCTGCTGTGTTGCTTGTTACGTCGGCTGCTATGTATTTTTTGTATCAAGGTATTGTCGTGGAACATTTTGAAGATTACAAGACAAAGCCTTTAGAGGAAATGACAAATGTCAACTTGAATGAACTAAGACCCATTATTACCAAGATTCGTAGGGCAAATGTCGACGACATAATCAATGGAATGATGAAGGAAGCCAATACCGAACAATACGTTGTTTCTGGAAGCGTGGCATCATCAAAAATCCCAAAAATTTCGATCAAATTTACTAGCAAATCTGGCGCTGACAAAGCTGAGGCAGCCTTTGTAAACAATCATCATCGTGCTGCGTTTACAAACATGGTTCTTGCTAAAGAAAATGTGTTATTGTACTTGGAAAAAAAGTACCAAAAGTTTATAAATGCTAACCCTGATCTAGAAACCAAGAAAGAAGCATTAGAATACAAAAACCACCAGTTTGGTGAAATCAAAGAACATCGCGCGCACGTAATAGCGCTAAAAAGGATTGGCACAGAATTGACACTGTACAATTCAGATCTAGATCCTACCATGGATCAAGAGCACACAGAATATGGATTCAAACCCACATCTGTACAAAGCAAAGTTTAGAATTTCACAAGAATGCGTGTTTGACGATTTTACATTTCATCAGCAAAGTTAACAACATTGATCACTCTTGGGTCTACTGGATCTAGATCTCCGTGTTCATTTACGTGCTCAGAATGTCCTCCGACGACTTTGACACACCACGTGTAATGTGTGACAAACCATTTGAGCAAAGCGTTGTGCCCATTGTCGGCCTTCTTCTCCTCAGCTTTAGTCTGAACGAAATCTGACACATGCACATCCCCTGTTGCAATGAGATCCATGAGTTCGTCCGGAGGCACCACACTCAATGATTTTCCTTCGTACACGCTTATCCATGTCCTGATTTCACGCACAATTGTGCGTGTTGTTCTTTCTTTCATTAATCGCCTCATTGCTTCCTTCATTTCTAATGGGTTGTTGAACTCATTGCGTGCATGCGGTGAGGGTGCAATTGCGGACATGAGTGTGGAATGTGGAATGTGTGAGAAAGGAAGGAGAGTCTTTCGCTTTCTTGTGTGAAAATTCAAAAAATAAAATTATTAATTCGCACGATATGTCTTCCCGCGAAATCTGAGCAAAATGAAATTTATTTATTTCTCTAGAGTGTAAAACCTAAAGGTATAGGTAGCTTTTGGGTAAAGGTAGCTTTTAGGTATTTTAGGTACTTTTACTGTTTACTTTTAACTTTAGAACATCACATTAAACTTTTTACCTTTACATACAAAATTACCTAAATTACCTAAAACACTTAAAAGCTACCTTTACCCAAAAGCTACCTATACCTTTAGGTTTTACACTCTAGAGAAATAAATAAATTTCATTTTGCTCAGATTTCGCGGGAAGACATATCGTGCGAATAAATAATTTTATTTTTTCATTCATCAAATAGATCAATGTCGCAACAGCAAAACGTAGGCTGCATTTCCTAAAAAAACGGCGGGAAAGTGTTTCGGTATTCGCGAATTTGTCCGTGACATTTCGAGATGATTCGAGAATTTTGAACAGTTTATTTTTTGCAAAAACCGCCTGCATTTAGTGGTAAAAAATAAATAACTTCTAAAAATGCACGTAATTAGAAATTTGATCAGTTTGATCACAATTCAAAAGCTCACGCAACACACTGTCAGGACTCCGACCGACCTCCCTCCCCTTTCTCCTTCCCTATCTTCATTCCCCGGTAAAATTGTTTCATCGCACCGCAGACTCTTGTCTTCTTTTAAGCACAGCCAATGGAACGCAAGGTCAGCCGAGCAGGGCCAGGTGCTACTTTAAAGCCCCCGCCTAAACGCAAACTAAAGGATTTGTTGCTTAGTCCCTTACAAAGCAAAAAAAAACAAAAATTAGATTCCCCGAAAACCCCAAGCGACAGTGTCCATCCAAAACCAAAAAAACGCACCCTGAAGTTTGGCGCTGAGTCTGCGAATTGTCCGTCTTACAAGAATGGTTTGGACGTTAAAATTAGCAATTTAGAAAGAGCGGGATGTGGTCTTTTTGCAACTAGAGGCATTAAAAAAGGCCATGTAGTTGCCAAAATAGTGGGAACTACAATCACTAAAGACGTCTTTGATCTACGAAAGAATGCGAACAGCGATGGTTACTGTTTTTGGCTGACGGGGTTGCTGTACATCGACTGCTTCGAGAGCACACCTCGTAATTTAAACAGACTTTTGCCCGGAGATCACGTCGGAGGATATGTCAATGATTTTTCGTGTGCACCGGCTTTGTGCAATTGCAACGTGAAGCTCAGCGAAAACGAAACACATCTTGTCTTGGTTGCGAACAGATACATAAAGAAAGGAGAGGAGGTATACTTTGATTACACCAGACGGAAAAAGTGCCCAGCACCCTTTTTGTCGAATCCGGTGTCTGTGGAACGCAATTCGTTCACGCCCTTTATGACTGAAATCATCACAAAGAATGCAACAAATCTTCAGACTGTGTACGATCTTGAGAGCATAAATGAACTGAGGAATCAGTGGGACGTCACGAATAGTTTGTTTCCGATCACGGTAGGCGAAGATGATGAGGAGGTTAATGATTGGTTCGCTGAAATGGGAATACTGAACACAACTACCCCTGGTTTCATGGATGTGAGTGACGATTCGAAATCATTACCACTCATACCACACTGCGAGGATGCGTACTACACCACCAATACAAGTGTGTTTCAAGGAGAACAGCAGATGCAAAAGTTTCCTGGTGATTACATGGTGAGAAATATGAAATCTAATCTGGCGGTGCGATGGAATGGCATTTGTGAGTGCTCGAATCACATGGGGCTTTCCATCATGCTTGATAACGAAGGAAAGATGGGACTTTATGCTTCACGAGACTTGCAGTATGGCGACATCATCACCAAGTTCTTCGGGGTAGAGCTAAGTTGGCGCACTGCCATGGAGATGAAACGACAGAATCATCACAAGCACATCATATCCGGAGGCAACAATTCGTTCATAGATGCGTCTTTGATGTTTCAAAATCCAAGCCGCCTTCCAATAGGGACTGCAGTTGGGTGTTTCATAGTGGATGGTAATGAATCAGTTAAAATGAAGAATTGTCGAACACGCCACGCGATTCGGCTTAATCCAATTACAAACAAAATGTTCAAAAGTGTCATCTTTGTAGCCACTCGAAACATAAGAAATGGAGAGGAATTAGTAGCAGATTACAACGGCATGCGTTTAGTTTAGTTTAGTTTAGTAGATGGCAATATGCCTTTAGCAAACCAATGTACAAATAATGAAGGGAATGCAATGTGAATAATTATTGTAAATAAAATTTAGCGTGTACAATAGCAAAATACATCTGGTCCGCAGCACATGCATGTGCGCGCGGTGTGCCATTTAAAGGCAGCCAAAATCCACAAATTGGTTGTGCTCGCCTTTAGTCTTATCAACATACGCGGTCACTTTGTAGCTTGTTATCTCCCATTTGCGACTAAAGCGTAGTTGTGGTGTCTGTGGCGCATTGTCCTTTGTTGTGGTCGTTTCATGATTTAAACCATTCGGCACCGCATCTGTGTTTCTTTCGGTGTCTAGTTCTGCTTGCCAGACGGCCGGTCGACGTTTTGTTTTGGCCATGCGACAGTGTTGAATGGCGCGTTCAATCGATGTGCTAAATATGTGTTCGTCTAGTTTGTCTTGTGATTTCGGTGGTTTTTTGTGTGTTGATGCTTTTGCATCTGGGGAGGTTACCAGTTTGCTCTGTGTGAGCGGACCTTGTTTGATCATGTGCATGAATCGTTGATGAAAATCGGAAGCTATGGGCAGCACGGTTTTCTCGAAGAAGGCTTTGTTGCGTCTCACTATCGTAACGCTCAAGTATTCTTGATGAACAACGGTCTCCGGGGCATATTGCACAAAATAGGCTTTGTCGAGGTTGGTTATTTCCATCAAAATCTGCATCTGACAATAATACTCATCAGGGACGTACCCTGCGACTATCTTTTTTCGTTTGCGGATGCTCCACGGGCATTTAACCTCAACAATGGCACCGTCCAGGGTAATTGCGTCGGGGGATCCGGCGATGAATTTGTGTATGGGATGCTCCAGAAGACCGAAATCGATCGGAACGATCTTCTTTTTCTTCCCTGTTCCTTCCTTTGTGTGAAGAATGTGCAAATTGCATAACTCCATGCATCGTTTCAGGGCAACGTCCTCGTGCACCACCCCCCAGTTCAGAATCATGTTTTGTGTTTTGTTTGTGTCACAACGCGAGTCCGCTGCACATTCTTCCATGACTTCCACTTTGCTGTTTAGAAGTTTCTTCTCGTTCCGGTACCTTGATTTAAAACGATAGGCATACCCATGTCGGGATGATTTTTTTACCTTTTCACATCCCAGACAAGCCGCGAACTGTGATGCTGTTATTTTGGTCTTGCGAACCTTGAACCAACTAATGGTCCTTTGCTTAGTTCCTAGTCGTTTGAAGACCGAACGCAATTTGTGGTGCATCAGGTGTTTGTGCCTGTAATTGTTGTAATACTTTTTTAAATCGATGAGGTCCTCGTCACTCACAAGACTGTTTCTTGAGCACTCCTCCTTCTGCTCGCGTGCTTCATGCGTTGCCATCTGCACAGGATCGGTACCGATTGGCATTTCGCAAGGTCCTGCATCCATCGTACTGCAAGCAAAATGCTTGGCATCACCCTCGTGTAGGGGTGCACAGAAATCACACACCTGCCATTTCGTCTTGTGATTGGAGGTGTCATAAAAGGGTTCATAATCATATTCATCTTCAGGAACTTTAGGAGTGTGCATCATCACTGTGTGTGAGTTGTAAACGACGCTTTTCTGAAAACTGGATGCAAAAATGACATGTTTTTACCTTAAAAACGGATGCAATTATTCTGTTGTACATGAAGTATTTATGATTGCAAAAAAAATTGTTCACAGGGCCATGAGAGTTTCCTGCTTATGAGTGCTTGTAATTATGACAACACCCAGTGCTCAGTGGGTTCCACACTTTCCTTCCCTTGATTCACGTTCTCCTTCGCCACCAGATCTTGGCATGGACGCGATTTACGCAATGAATGATGCAAAGCAAATGTTGAATTACGAGCACACCATTGAGGATGAGCGTTTGACCAATGACATTTATATACATTTTCAAACTCTGATGATGATGAAAAACAAGATACAAACCGGTATCGAGGCGGGAAAATTGTACAATTTGATGCTGAACGAGGTGACGAATTGCTCCATCACACAGCGCCCAGTGAAGAACCCCCTCCTGGACCCGACGTCGGGCACAAGTTACGAGAAAGCCGCAATCGAGCGATGGGTTAGTGATCGATCAGAGACATCGCCAGTAACTCGACAGCGCCTGACAATCGCTGATCTACGGCCAAACATCATGCTTCGTGATGTGGTCCAGCGGATGCACCAGGTGACTTATTCAATGATTCAAGCCATACGTCACATTGGTCGATTCATACGACACGACCGGCAGAACAACAAGGACGAGCAAAAATTAGGGATCGAGTGGGATCAGAAAATGAACATCAGCCCGGTTTCAACTTCTTCAAATGAGGTTGATGTTAAAGAAGGACCTAAAGGTCAAGAGACCACCCGCTTTGAAACCGAAGTCAAGACCAATCACAAGAACTTACTCAAGACCATGCTTTACGGTACATCGTGCTCGGTGTTGCTGCGCGCCGACCTCATTCGAAGCTTGCAAACGGCAATGGACACGTGTTGCTCGTTGCCCTCACACAGCATGCTGCAAAACATTAAACGCGTGTTTGACATGCACATTGGTGCTACAGAGGCATACACTGTGGTGTGGAAACGCGAAGATGTTGAGGTTGAATCCACTGATGACACCAAAACCCAAGAAAGAACATTGGTAACAAATCTCCGTCTCACATTACGGCGTCGTAGATTTGAAGACAGCACCGCGTTTACAAAGGGCAGAATAGTGTTGTATCTAATGGGTGAATGTCTTCGCATAGACATGAGCATGGACCAGTTTTGCAGGCTGTGCGGTCTCAGATTCGGGCACATTTATGGTGCCCAACCCGGGAAAAATGATTTCATTCGGAATCCGGCGATCGCAGCCGAAGAATTTGGTAGCATGTCCAATACTCCATGTGGCAGCATTGACACGCAGACAACGCACGCTTGCATGGACACAAAACATACGAGAATGGTGTTTGACCGCAAACAAATGCACCGCAGAGACACTTTGTGTGGTTGCAAATGCAGTGACACCCTACCGCCTGGGCGAATGAGGTACGCTTTACCAGGGTTGAGTGGTTGCATTCAAACACGGTACAATGACTATCAGATGTTTGCACCATGTCTGACTGCAAGGGTCATTCCGGTCACGCAAATGTCCACCGCGATGTGGTTTCGTAATCCTACTTTCGACCGTAATTGCAACAGCCCTACCCCCCAAACATCATCCCCAAAAACAATGGAAACCTTGCGACACTTGTTGTCTGAAGCAGACACCGAACCATTTGTCGAAATGCGAGTCAGAACAAATCAAGAAAATGACATCAGTCATGCATGAAGCACATAACAATTTTTTTTTGTGTGCCTTGAGTAATTTTTACGATTTGCAACCAAAGTGCAAAAGAAACACCTAATCAATAATCACAACATGTACAATCCCAAACACCCGGTTGCTGCTGGACTTGGAGGTTTCGGCAACGACGCCGCGCACTCCATTTACGACGTTGGAAGCGGGCTAGCATCATTGGGTTACCAATTGGGTAAATACAGTCTCAACAGCTTGGGAGACGCCGCATACGGTGCGCGTCGAAGGCATTGCGAAAACTTGTTCAGAGACATGACACTAGAACAATTCAAACAGCTAAAAGAAAGGCAAAAAGCACAATCATCTTACATGCCAAGTGTGCCAAGTTTTACAAGTATGCTAAGTTTGGGTCCAATAGATGCAGTAGTGGCTGGATCACAAAATGCTCAGTCTCAAATTGCAAACATGAGCAAAGCAGAAGCAGCAGCGAACGCCCAAAAAGCGCAGAGAGAAGAAAAAAACAAAGCAGCAATGAAAAAAGCGGTCGCACAAGGTGCCGGAAAAGATATGAAAATAAAATCAATAGTGCCAATGAGCACGCCAATGAGCAGGTCAATGAGCACGCCAAAGCCACCACCCATACCAACACAACAAGCCGTGAAACAAAAAATTACATTTGTTTACGAGGACCCATACGGGGTGCCATTTAAAGTAAGTACAACAAACTACAATGTCAGCGAAGATGGACGAGTTAAACACAGATCCATGCCCTATGCAGTGACTTGTGCAGAATTTAAAAAAAAACATGAGCGCGATTATGCTTTGAAGGGGTTGCAATGCAAACATTTGTATTATTCCAACCAACAATCAAGGTTTTACGGAAAGGCCAAAACACCCAATTCAAAAAAGGGCATTGCTAATAATTTCTTAAATGATCTAAGACAAAATGCACCTTTTTATTGATGAATTACATGATTGACACATGCACGTGTTTGTCGATAATTTTGTTAATGTAGTTTCTGAACATATCCCAAAGCTCAACGTCATTCTGCCAGCAATCTAACAAGTCATTAAACACGTTCTCCGGTTTTGGAGCACGCAAATCGACTATGTCACCGCACTGCAACAAATCGTCCACTAAAAAGTCAGAGGTTGTATCTTTTAGTTCTTCTGCAAATCGGCTGTTGCATTTCTTCTTGCGCGACACAACTAAATTGTGCAAGATTGCTTTGGATGCCATTTGAATGACATTCCAGGTTTTGTCTATCAACATAGTTGCATCGTCGATGTTGACCGCACACGCACCTAACATGGAATCGCCCCATCGACACGTGTCTAAGCAGTCCTTTTTGTTGACAGTTCTTGATACTTTTCTTTTTTTGGTCGCGCATGGGGCTGTAGCAACAAACGACACCTCGATTTCTGAAATGAGAGAGTGTTGCAGCAATGCCCCATTGACGCAGGTCATCATAGAGAAGGGTATTTCTGACACTGCAATTGCACAATTTACGTTCTCCTTGAGTCCTGTGTGCGACTTGCCGTTCATTCGTCTTCGTTTGCAATTCCGCAATTTGCGTTTTCTGCCCTTAACCGCTTTTGGGTCTGGCACTGGTGGCACATATTGATTTGTTTGCGAATCAAATACAGTTTCTATTTTGACGTTGCCGTTTTGAAGTGCTCTCTTTGTCCCAATGTTCTGCAGACAGTGTGCTTTTTGCACGAATTTGTGGTAGGGTCTAAACTTCCAGGCATTGTCATGGTCTCCAGACTTGTTGTTGTCGCCGGTGCTTTTTCTGCGTTTGATGTTTTCCTTTTCTATGGTGTCAATCTTCGTATCAAAATCAGTCACATCTTGCGAAGAATCGGCTTCGTCTTTCTCTTCACAGTCAAGCAACGGTATGTTGAACACTGATGCATGTAATTTTGGTCGCAACGATGCGTGTCGCAACGTCGCATTGTGTTTAAGGAGTTTCACGTTGATAGTTGACATGTCGTCGTTAGCTCTTGAAGTCAGCACCTTGCACTTTTGGCGCACCTGATCGTTGAGCTCAGCAATGGCGTCATCGTTGATGCGGATGACCAGTTTGTTCTTGTTGATTTTGTCTATTCTGGCATTCGGAGCACTAAAGCTTTTGTTAAGAGATATTTTGAAAGTCCGGTCGTCGCATTTGCTAAGATCCTCGAGCTCTCCTTTGTAGCAGGACTTGAACATGTCTGCTGCGTTGTGAACTACAGTTGTTTCTGCCTTTGTACCTTGGTCCGGCTTGTTGATAGTAGCTAAAAATTCAAGTTCTATGTCAACAACTACATCTATTTTGGTGGCCGTGCTAAATCCGTGCCTATTGCCACGCCGCAGTGTGCATTTAGTTGCGTTGTCAATGCACTCTTTAATTTCGTAACTGGGGGCATCCCCAAGCAACATGCTCGGGTCGTTTTCGTCTGCATCCGGATTGCACACTTGTTTGAAGTGGTCGAGTTGCAGTTTTTCCATCATTTTCCTTAACATGAGATCTTTGAGTTGCTGATACGCTGTGGAACGGAATTTTTCTGACAATTCAGCCTCGGTCTTTTTCATTTGAATCGATTCTAGTTTTGGGAGAGGGAAGGGATTGACGTGTTTGCGAATGGCACATTGTGGGGCCCAGTTGTGTTGGCGTCCTTTCTTTGTCATCAGTTTGCTGTGATGAATGCACATTCCAGAAAAGAAGGTCCCGTATTTGCCTAATGAATTGTCTGCTAGCATCGGACAGCCCGTTGCAGAGCAATACACCGGACAATCAGTACATGTCCCAAAAGTCATCGTCTTTGCTTCCTCGGATCCTTTTTCGATGTGTTTTAGGCAGTATCTGCAATTTTCGTGCTTGTTTCCTAAGATCCGTGGCATCCATGAGTCAGCTACTTTGCGTTTGTTCCGCACGATCGTCGGAAGCACTTTCTGCTTGGTGGTCTTGTCAATGTCCTTGTTGGTATTAATCCGATCAAACTTGTTCATGGTGGGTATGTCCGGAATGATGACCATGGTACGTTTGAGTGTGTCCTAGCTGCAGGATCTATGCCTGTGCGTCGACTTTTGAATTATGGAAAAAGCATTCCAATGTGCAAGTATGTGTTGTACAAAGCAGGTAAAAATTTTCACCTAAAATCACGTCACCATCGGCTCAAAATCCGCGAATTGCCAGACATTGCATGCGACTAAAACAAAACGCCCTGCGTTCATGTAAAAGTTCTACAACTACGTAGTCATACAAAAAGGGGGTACATCGACATTTTGTTTTGTTTTGAACAAATGCGACCCTAAATATACACGAAATCGCCTGGATTTTACTACCATGCATTTGAAGGGGGTACCTGTAAAAAAAAGAAACTTCTATTTCTTCGTGTGTGTTTTACACACACTATTCAAACAGACCACTATGATGGAAACCATGCGTAAACCAGCTGACACGAACACTAACAAGAGAGGGCTCGATGCGATGGACCCCGGAAACACAAAGCTAGATCCAAGTGTATTGAAGAAGGTGCGATTTAGCAATCCGACCGACAACAACGACATTCGTACACACTTTGTTGAGAACAATTATGTCGGGCTTCCTATGTTCAAGTTGTTCAAACCAAAAGCAATTGATGGTGAACGAGGAGGACAGTCGCAGCTGATGAGAGTGTCAGAATTCGATTTAAATTTTAGTTCTCCTTCCCCATTTGGGCAGTGCTATTACTTTAATCCGAGATTGTGGAAAATGGGATGTTCGGATGAGACTGCCTCAAGCTTGCAGATCGAAACTCTCGGGGCATTGGAAACGTTCGGATTCAATGAAGATGACAAATTCAACACGTCTGAGGTGAAAAAGTCTGACATCACGCTCAAAATCCCGAAAGAAAGCCAAACCTATAAAACACTTCGTTTGTTTGAGCGAAAAATAGAGGAAAGGTTTGTGAAAAATGCCGACGCTTTCATCAAGCAAGGAACAAATGTCACATTCGTCTCGTCAATGCGTGACCGCAAAGAGGATGATTCCTATGTGACCCTAAAACTCAAGATTGATCGATCTAGAAAAGATCCAGACAGATGTTTGGTGGATGTGACCAAAGTGACAAAAACGACCGACCCATCAACTGGATCGAGCAATTACAAGACAGTCCCATTTGAGAAGGGCATTGAAGGCGTCAAAAGCATGTCGGAGGTGCGTGTTCTGATCAAATGGAGTGGGTTAAAAGTGCTAAACAGCTCTAAAAAAGTCTACCACAACCTCAACGTCAAAGCTGTACAGGTCATTAGAATGCCTGTCGAGGATACCTTTGAATCAGATTTCGACCCGGAAGAGCGCGCCCCTTGAAACCAGAATGCACGTCACAACACACACACGCACACACACATGCACGCACACACACACACACACACACACATATGCACACAACACAAACACCAGAATGTGGATGCTCGATGAAATTAGTGATGGGGAGGAGGACCGGATAGCAAATTCACGTCCTAAAACTAGCAGACGCGAACCGACATACTGCAGCATGTGCAATTACAGACTTGTTGGTGCGAACGTTCAATTCCTACATTCAACAAAAGCAGATGACATTCCAAACAACACCCTAAAAGACAACTGTGTGCACACACAATGCGAATCGTGCGGAACTACGCAATCTTTGTGCCTCGATTGTCACACAATGCTAGCTTCTTGTTTTGATGACAAACACAAACAAATCAAATGCGCTCATTGTGCACACTTTCTACACATTCGCAAGTACGCCATCTCAAAGGACAGCTGCCTTGTGCTCACAAGCAACAAAATAGCCGAGCGCCTTCTGTCCTACAAGCACGTAAACAAATATTACCGAAGCAGCAACAAAGCCAAAGAAATGATTATGCAAATCATTGACGGGCTTAGTGAATGGTGTTGCGCTACATTGACCAAGACCGATGCAAAATCGACACGCACAAAATTGTTGTTGAGCAACATAGATGTTCGAAAAGCCAAAAACATGCGGGCACTTTGCTCGACATTGCCAAAAATTCGACATGTTCTACCACAGCAATGTTATCATTTTGCAATTAACAAATCTGTCTTTGATTTCACCTGGCGAAAAAGGTGTTCCATGTGCAAACGACGCACCACGGAAAAGATGGTCGTCGTAGCAGCATGTCTGTTGCTGGGAGCTGCGATTTGCATGGAAAAGTAATTAGGGTAAAGCAAAACCCTTTTTGAACACAAAGTTAAAATCTGCATGTGAATTTTTTGTTGCTTAGTCGATCATCAAAAGCGCGCTGTGACCGAGATTGTAGTGCATCAACTGCAAACACCCCAGACTTGAAACAGTGCAAAATGTTTGCAAACATGGGAAAACGCCAGAAAACAAGCATTCTCTTAGAAAAACGGAAAAAAAATACGAACGAATTTTTAAGGCTTTATCACAGACATGTTCGAAGTGTCTTGGACGACGACATAAACAAAATGAAATTCTTCCAGAATGCGCAATCCAATGCCATGCAATCGCTCATCGAATCCGACATCAACACACTGTTTGTGTCTGCTAAAAACATGACGACATTAGAGTTCTGCACAGCATTCATTGAATCGATTGGAATAGCGCACATGAACAACATTTACCAATCAAAAAACAACATGGTCATGTCACGTGGCATGGATGGTGAGTTTTCGGTTTATGACATTCCAAGAACAAGGTGTAGAATGCGAGTTTTGGATCGCGCGATTGCGTCTGCTTCAAACACCACGTTGTCAAGTGCTCTCATGGAACCAAAAGACCTCACGTTCCAAAAAATACGAAGCTTTGCAGATCTAAGTCTCAAAATGGCTGCGTCCCAGGTAGTTGCACCAATTGTGTTGATGAGCATAATACCTGAGTTTCTGTCTGACAAAATGAATGTGGAGACCGCCCGTAACATTGTGAAGAAAAATGCGTGGTCGCATCGACAAGATTCAGACTGGAAAAATGCCATGCAAAATCCTGTGGAAAGCCGGTATGACGTTCGTCAAATCAATGCAAGGCATTATGAAAAAGACACGCTAACTGGAACCACATTGCGGCAAAGAGTGTTGCCACAGGAGCAGATGGCAGTCATTAATCGGAAATTGAAAGCGGGTTTCGTTTATGTTACTTGTTTGTCAGAAACCATGTGGCGCAACACCAAATCCATTGTAAAAGATTCGCCTAACAGCAAAACAATGGAATTGCTTGGTGACCACATAGTGGCAATGTGTAGCCGCATGCTAGGAAACAATGTCGCGGTCCTTGGATTTACGCTCGAACAGATACTAGTACACTTCGATGCCAAGACCGGGCGTCCCATTCGATGTTTGCTTGAAAATGCGCCATTTGTAGGGCACAACGAGGTCATACGAGTGCGCAAGACAGGCGCCGCGTACGAAAGTATGCTAAAGAAATACGAGGACACCGTCGCTTTGAACCCGAATGAAATTGCGTTGTTTTGCATGTTGTTTTACATTTCTACACTCTTCCAAATACTAAGGCAGAGTGAAAATGTGCAGAACATGAACCACGTGATGGATCCGTTGGTACGCAAAATACATTCTATGTCGTCGGGAAATGCGAAAGTCTGCAACGCGCTCTTAGAAATCGGAAATACGGCTCATAAAAACTCCATCTACAAATACATCAATGTTGTGTACAAAGTCTGGCAAAAACACAGGCTCATGGATTCAGATGGCAAAACCGCGCACAGCAAACACATGCATGCACTTGCAGCAAACAGTGAAAACATGGAGGAGGAGTCGGTGCATTTGTACGAGTACGGCTCATTACACGATCTCATCCAGGTCATATTGAATCAAATCGAGGAACATGCTGATGGATTTTATGAATAGAGAACATTTGTGGTAAAAAGGTCGCACTTCTTGTTTGTTTCTCATTGCACTGTGCTATCCGAAATCTTGATTCATTGCATTCTTTAATTTTGCTGCTGCATCGGTAAGATTTGTGACAATTGTCGTAATTGTTGATCCGTCATTCTTGGTTGTTGCATCACAAGTTTTCGTACATCCTCAAGCGGCATTTGTCGTAGTTGTTGCAACGTCATTGATTGTTGCTGCATTTGTTGTGGTTGTTGCATCATTTGGTTGACGCCTTGATTGACGCTGTTCGCGATTGTGGCATCGGCAAGCCGGTCAAAAACATTGTTCATTTTTCGTGAACCAAATTGAGCCCAGGTTTCTGGTGTAGCGACAGGCGCAGCAGCTTGTGATGCTGCCCCGGCAGCAGCCGCTGGTACTGCTTTACCCAACAAATAAGAACCGGCATTCTTAAGTCCAGAAACTCCATAACCTATAGCTCCAGGAATAAGCCCAGGCGCCAACATTGTCGCCGCACCAATCGCACCAAGTGCTCCAAGACTTTTCCGGTAATCAGTGGCTAACCCAAGTCCACTTCCCATCATCCCGGGTTCCGTGGCATTTTCAACATCAAAAACATATTTGTTTTTTATTATCTCTTGGTTGTCGATGACAGTGTCGAACAAAATGCCGTCTCTTTTGATCCATCGATTTGACGAATCGCAAACAGCGTTCCCAATGATGGTTTTATCTTTTAGGATTGGCATGCTAAAGAACAAAGATTCCCTGTTACAAGGAGGCGGCAGCACACCGTAATATTTGTTACGATTCTTTGTGCTGTCAAATTTGCACTCCATAGTGTAGGTGTCTGTGCCGTTTGGACCATAATTTAGTATTTTTGGCTCAGAGCTCAGCTTGCATGCATTTGCGTTAGTTTTTTGTACAGCTTCTATCAGTGACTTCATGTCGTAGATTTATGTGTGTTGCAAATCAGTACACGTGTTCATCAAACTAAACAAAAAAAAATGCATATTTGTGGCATGATCTAAAATTATGGTGTGTAATTGACACCCATTGCTTTTCGAATTTTAGTTTCCTCCACGGCTGAGTTGTAAGCTTCGATGAGACGGGGATTCACAGGGAGCGTTTGTTTACTGGAGGGTGTTACCGAACCATCCACGGTAAAGTTTGGCGGGACCTCGATGAAGGGCCGGTTGTTAGATAGGTACTGATACTTTGGGCGTAGAAGAAGATTGCCAACGTACCTAGATGTAGGTAGCGCGTTTGGATTGATCTTCGGCATGCCTCCTTGCAAGAGTGAAGGCATTGGCTTGGTTTTCTGCCAGTCACTCTCTTTAGGATCTGCCTGAAATCTGTAATGGGTAAACATTCTGCTTGTGTTTTTGCGTCAACCGAAGTTGGGACTCGAGTCTTTTTGCTTGCGATGTTTGACGAGGATGTGTATCGAAACTTCATTGATGTTTTGCAAGGTGTGCGGCACATTTTTTTTACGTTCGGAAATGTGTGCCACTGGGATTCTTCCATGAACTCAAAAGTTTGCACAACCTACGAGTTTGCAAATTGCAATTGGCTGTTGGTAGGTGAAAGTGAGACAGCTCATCAATGTTCCATTGGTTCAAGGGAGTGCCACTCTTGGGCGTAGAGAGCGGTCGTCGCTGTTCAGTGTTCGATTCTCTGAAAAGGCACAGGCAAAATTGTCTGGAATTGTGAATTGACTGACAGGAGAAATTACTAGGGGCCCATACCAGTTAAAAACAACACACCAAAACACGCATTAACTGATGGTTCTGCACTGATTCGTTGCATTTACAGGGCGATCGCAGGAACAGGACAACGAGAAAGTCGTAGGATGCATCTGATGAATCATCATCCAAGGTAACACTTTACGTACGTATCAAACCAATGCTAGTGAACTAACTTGAGTGGTCTAAAGTCACACACACACACACAGAAAATATGCTCATATGAACATATAATACACAAGACTAACAATAAAAAACATCATCAGAACACTAAAAATATATAAAAAAACATGTGTGAACAACATGTTCTGAGGAAAAAGAAACCTTCGCAAGGAGGTTGGACGACCACAATCAAGACCAAGAAACCAAAGACTCCATGAGCTGGCGACTGCCAGGTCTTGGTTTTTTTTTTAATGTCAAGGACATCATGCATACACCACGGCTGCACCATTTTTGCCGTACCAGGCGTTGAGCCCGGTAGCTTCAAATGCTAAATGCAAAAAAGCTGCTGTAGAAAACCAAAGAATTTCTAGTTGGTTGTACGAGTTCCATTCAATGTTCCACATGTCTAATTGCGGGTTGTTACCAAAGCGCATTGTGAATCTCGAGGCTAGACTCCCGATGACAGCGAAAACTGCCCCAATGGTAAAAGCTTCTATCAAGACCTGGCGGATGTATGCGTACATGTTGGATTTTTTTTTTCGGTCGCACTTAAGTAATTCATCGTATTTTTTTGTGCTTGTGTAAAATTTTGATCATTGTTTTTTGACGCTCACAAGAACGCTATCTAAACATGCTATACTTTGCAACTGAAATTGTCCTCGATGTTCTTTTTGGATCTGCGTATTGGCTTCTGCGAAAAACAACAAAAGGCTTGTATTGCATGATCGTGGGTTCTGAAAAGTGCACAATTGAAATAACAAAAGCTGAATACGAGGAGTTACTGCTGTGCAAACAAAATGTGCAGCTCAAAGAGGAACTTTTAAAAATCTACAAAGCGAAAATGAAACACAATGATGATCTAAACAAATTGAAGCCCGCCGAATAATGACACCTGCATTGGGCGCAGTCATTCTATTTTGACAATTTTCGACGGTTTTACAACTTTGTTCACTTTGGTAAGCAAAGATCTCTGGCGTCTTTTGCGATCGAATTTGCAATTGTGTGCGTGAGGAAGTCTGTGGCTGTCACAAAAAACAAACAAACAGCGACATTCAATTCCAAGATACCCGACCTTTTTGTTGCACTGAAAGCATCGTTTCTTGTTTTTTTGGAACAAACGCGATTTTTGTTTTAGACCCCGCATGAAACAATGCAAAGCCTTCAATTTTATCGTGGCGCTTTTGAGTTTCATTCGCCAATTTGATTTTATTTCGATCGGCAATGATTCACTACATTGCTTTCTGTAACACACAGAGCACAAGCCTTTCTGCTCTGAACTTCCCCAAAATCCACATGAACACAGGACTTTCATTGTCGTCTGGAATTTCGGGCAGAACGAAAAACAACTAAGGAACACTTGAACAAAAAAATGTAAGTGCAATGTCGACACTTAATGTTGCAAAAGTTGAACACGACGTTAACTTAAATGACAATGGGAAACTTTGGAAGACCATGACCAAACAACAGCATGTACATCAAGACTAGTGCTGCAAATAACAATGTTCCATTTTCTGCGCGGGGTTGTGACACACCAAATCCATAAACAGCGCCCAGATACACAAGCATTCCAATCACCACTGAATGCAATGACATCTCAAGACCACGTTCAGCCATGTTCCTAATTTTTTTTTGTTGCTTACATTCGAAGGTGCACATGTTGACAATCCTGACAGAAAATAAATGCAAGATGAAACTTACATACAAGCAATGCTTGCATGATGCCAAGAAAAAACGCAAGCTCGGCCGACTTTCCTTGTGTCCAGAAGGACACTGCACAGCTAAAATGAAATTTGCTGTGTATCCATCGGCGCATGCAAACGGATACGCGGTTCAAGTGTGCAAAGGGACTAAACCCGACCACAATGGAAACACTAAACACAGAAAAACCAAACCCAACAAGAAAAAATCAAAAAGCAATTTGAAAAGATGGTTCAAAGAGAAATGGGTCAATGTATGTGAAAAGGGCAAAGGACCTGGGAACTACAAACCCTGTGGATCGGGTCAGGGAGTAAAAAATTTGAAAAAATACCCATATTGTAGACCCTACTACAAAATGCCTGGCACAACTGTCGTCACAGCGCGTGAACTGACAAAGAAGCAAATCAAAAGGATGTGCACGAAAAAAAGAAGCAAAAAGCAAGGAGTAGATGGCAAGCCAACGCGTGTCATGCTCAAATAACCCAAATAAGAACAATCTAAATTAGTCCATCATGTGTAGTTCGGTACGGTTACGGGGTGGGCCTCCTTTTCCTTTTCCTTTTCCAAACGAGTTAGCTTTGTTCGTCGTCATGTTTTTGTCAGACAACCATTTTTTGTGCATTTCGCTATCGTAGTACTGATTTACCATTTGTTTGTCTTCGTCGGTCAAATAATAGTCATCTAGCATTTGTTTTTCATGGTCCTCTAGATCGTTCACATCGACTGTCATTTGTCTCGCAACAATTTTGAAACCACTTTTTGCATTTGTGGGGTTCAACAATGCACGATACGGCCTCCCTTTACGTGCATAACCTTCATGCATTTTCCAAATGTTGTTATCACATCTCAAATGGAAAGGCGCATTCGGATTTTTTCTGTTTGTTTTGTACAACAGTGTTCCATTACCATGAGTTTTGCAGTCGTGTGTTGTTTTTTTTTTTGTTTTTGCTCCGTTTGTGTTTGTTTTCTTTGGCATGATAGGCTGATCTTCGTCATCGTCACTTTCCTCTTCATCGTCTTCACTGTCACTGAAAACAATGCGTTTGCCGTCGTACCTTTCGGAGTCACTGTCAATGGTTTTTAAACCAGTGGTTCGGCTCAAATACTCTGACATCTTTTGCAATTGGTTCATTTTGTTCTTTGTGTCAGTTTTGTGTTTCATTTGACGTCTGTACTCCTTTTCTTTTTTGTCGTTTCTCACGTCCTTTTGTGCTTTTCGGACGTGTTTTTTGTCATCGTAAAAGGTCATGTTGTGGATTTGTTCATACATCAATTTGTCCATGCATGTCAAATTGTTCAATGCGAATTCTTGTTTTGTCATTGGTGCCACGCATTTGTACGAATTCATAAACTTTGAGATTTTTTTCGTTGGGTTAGTATGCCGTTCTTTATTAAACAATTTAAGGGCTAATTTGTTAACGCAAATCGCATGCTTTTGTGCTTTGCCTTTTAATTTGTATTTTTCGTACGTTTCAAGATTCGCTGCATCGTGTGCACTCATTTGTTGTTTAGAGTTGTTGGTGTGCTTTTGGTTTTTGATGTGCCATGTTCAAGCGTAAACATTTAGTGTCACACATTTTTTTTTAATTGATGGTGAATTGGTGTTTGCAATTCAGATGCATGTGGTAATTTTTGCTTAGCAATTTTTGTTTTTTGACTAAATCTTCAAACAAAGCGCTCCGGTCGTTGTCTGGCCTTTTGGTGTCTGCGATGAGCATGCAATGAGAATCCAAAAACTCGTCGACTTTCTTCATCATGTTCTTGGGGAGAAGTTTCTTCAAGAAGCTGCTCTTATGTGCCGAGGTAATTTCTTTGCAGTTGTACATTGGATCTTTTGTGGATTTTCGTTCAGGGTTAGATGCTAGAAACAGAACAGCTGTGATCACACAAAGATCCTCGTGTTGTTGGAAAAGAGTGCTTCCTTTTTTGCAATCCAGGTAATCAAATGCTTTGAGAAAGCCAAGATACATTTTGTGTGGATTGTTGTTAAAATGCCTAGCTTTAACCCTAATGCACTTGTTTTCCTGGGACAGAGTCTTGCTAAAAGTAGGAGGGGTCATTGTCACAATGGGCGGGGAAAGAGGCGGGCCACTGTTCTCTTGATTTTCTTGAGTTCTGCTTCTCTTGGGTTCTGATTTTACTTTTCTTTTGGACACAATGCCTCTGATTTTTGCACCGCGACAGACAAAATTTCAAAGAAATGACACCACAATGTGTCACATTCTCGTTGTGCCGCGCAATGTTGCGCAATGGCTTAGTGTGGAGTTTTTTAGGTCAAATCTCTACATTTTGAGATATTTTGTACCAAATATTTCATCGGTGTTGTCTTCAAATAAATTTTTAGAAGAAAAATAAAAAGTCGCTATCACTAAAAAAATTGAACAAATGTTGTCAAAAGTGTTGCAAACTCTTGTGTGCGCGGTGCTTGTGACTTATCTGCTCACTAGATTTGAAAATCAGTCGAACGTGTCCTCTGTACTTTTGGTTTCTCTACTGGCATCTTTAGCGACCAAATATCTTGTGGGTGATTGGGATGAGGGATTTGCATGGACCACTTATGACATCTTGTACTGGTTGACTCTTTTTGGAACAACCTCGATGAGCTCATTCTTCTTCGCAGCTTCATGATTGTTGTGGTTCAAATTTTGATGGAAAATCTCGAATCATGAATTTTCCAATAGAGGATGTGGAGTCATGCAAAAAATGAAAATAAAAATGTGAATTGATGCGTTTGCTGTCTGACAATTTTCAAAGAATCAAAGTCACACACGCAATCATGACAACGATACAACACTGCAAAACGAACAAGTGCAAAGAACCGATAAAAAGAGAATTTTTGGAAAACATCCACATCTGTAGACATTTGGCATTTCCTCATGGTTACACTAAAACATTACGCAACGGTGAAATTGTGGCAAGGAAACCGCGCGATGGGTTTGTAAATTTTGCAAAAGGAACAGTAGATGCAGCCAACGAGGTCTTAGTTGCAAGAGATGCGGTTGGCAACATGACAGGCATTCTGACTTTCAATGACCACACAACCATGACCACACTTGATGGTGAGCCAAAACCGATAGCTAAAAAGAATGAGATTTATTTGGATCTTGTGTGTGGTCAAAAAGGCACCAAAGCTGGCACTGCACTTATCAACTATTTCCATGCGCGCGCAGAAAACGATGACGTTTTGAAGCAAACACGATTGTATGCCGCGGAGGGTTCTGACAAATATTGGAGTAGAATGGGTTATGTTCCATGTGAAGATGCCTGCAAGAAACAAACACGTAAGAACTGCTACGAACGTCGCTACAAACTGGACCCCAATGCAGGAATTCGAATGACACGATGCGCAAAATGATTTGCACATTCATGCGTTGCAAATGAACTTAGACATTTCAAAGTAATCCTTTTTTTGTTTTTGAGTGCTTGTAGGCTCACATTTTCCCATGTAAAAGTCAAATTTGCTTTGAGCATCATGTCGACAACCTTCATTGTTCATCGGAGCTAACAACATCAGTTTCATTTGTCGATTTTTTCTGTCTTTTGCTCTTCTTCCCATTCTAGTCACTTCTTGGCGATGAACCGGTAGTGCATTTGTGTGCAATTTCTTCCACCACAGGTATTTTTCTTTGGGTTCATTTGGATAACTCATTTGCATGTCAAGTGATTTGTTGTCGCACAATTTGTCACTGCACATGTCTTCACTTTTTACCAAACTGGATGGGCATTTGTTAGTCACATGTTTTGCATAGTTCAAAAATCTGTTCATTGCAATGGCTCTGGGTTTTCTTTCTTTAATTCCTCTGCTAATTTTCAAAATTCTTCTCAATGATGGTTTTTTTCCTTGTTTCATCTGCATTTGCAACTTGAATGCAGGATCGACCTTCAGACGGACGACAGTTGGCATGTTAGTTATTTGTTTGCCAATTAACAAGCAAGATCATGCTTTTAAATGAGAAAAAAATTTTGATTGTGCCCATTTGCATGCACATGAAACGCAAAAAAAATGGACAGCCTTCCCGAATTCAAAGCAAATTTGTTAAAATTAATCAAAGAAGCCAATGATGCAGATGAAGCACAAGAACGCGTTGCAAAAATGCTCAAAATCTTCATTTTTTTGCGAGAAAACAGGCTGTGGGAAAACCAAGCCGTTGACTCTAGAAGGTGGATGCAATTCAAAAAAGCGGTTACTCGCAAGCTACCGGAGATCATGCGGGATCCAAGATTCTCTGAGATGTCCTGCAACGTTCAATGCAAGTTTCTAGACGTCCAAAGTGATTTAGGGATATCTTCCCAAAGATGCCAGCACTTTTTGTGCTCTAAAAATCGATTTTGTTTGAACTCCATCCCCTCACCTTCTTTAGCTCCATTGTGTTTCCATCACATGGGCAAACAGAAAGTTTTTGAAATTACTAGCAGGCCTTTTTTGGTGTCATTGCTGGGAACGGACCCTTCTATGTTAGTTTTGTCATGCATTTTAGTCAAAAAGCGAGATAGACTTGTGCAAAACTAAAACAAAGCTTCTTGGTTGGTGTCACTAATTGGGGCGGGGCCCCGCCCCAATTAGTGACAACAATCACTAATACTTTGTAGTTGTGTTTTTCAATCACTAGTACAAATCAATGCTACAACACTTTCTAGTGATGTTTTGCGGGCATGTACTACTAGTGTTGATTTCAAAATGTGGTGCAAAGATCAAGGTCTGAAAAAACAGCACAAGAGAGATAGACGTGGAGCACACCGAAATCCCCTTCATTTTGTAGGAAACATTTTAATGTCAAAACGAATGCTGTTTGCAATGTGCGACATTAAAAAAATGGACAGGCGATTTTTACATTTTGCAAAATTGTCAAAAAAAAACAATCAAATTATTTAAAATGCCACCGCAACAACACCTACGACAATTACATTAGATGCATTTCACCCTTCATCAACAAATTTCAAAATGTCATGCAAAGATTAAGGTCTGAAAAACCAGCATGAGAAACACGTGCTGCACACCGAAATCCCCTCCGTTTTGCAGAAAATTTGACACACTTTAACTCAAAGAAAACGAAACACTTTCCCGCCAAAAAATGTTTTGATGTCAAAACGAATGCTGTTTGCAATGTGCGACATTAAAAAAATGGACAGGCGATTTTCACATTTTGCAAAATTGTCAAAAATGGAATCAAATTATTTAAAATGCCACCGCAACAACACCTACGACAATTACATTAGATGCATTTCACCCTTCATCAACAAATTTCAAAATGTCATGCAAAGATTAAGGTCTTAAAAACCAGCATGAGAAACACGTGCTGCACACCTAAATCCCCTCCATTTTGTAGGATATTTGACATGCTTTTACTCAAAGAAAACGAAACACTTTCCCGCCAAAAAATGTTTTGATATCAAAACGATGTCTGTTTGCAATGTGCGACGTCAAAATTTGCGCCAAAATCGAAACAATTGTGGTTTTTACTTGAACCAAAAGAAGTCACAACTCAAATTCGCAAACACCCACAATGGCTTCTTCTACCTTTCAACAGCTCATGTCCGCCAAACACCAACAAGCGATGAACGAAAAAGTGCGCAAAATCATCAATTTCATAAGCGATGCCGACGAAGATGCAAAAGACGAATACATCATTCACACAGATCAAGTGTCAAAGTTTTTCAAGTTTAACACTAAGAGTGAATTAGTAGATTCTTTACGAGCTTGCAACTTGGGTGAACACCACAAAGTAATTACTGAAAACGAGGGCAAACGAGGTCGCAAGTTGATTCGTCATTGGTTAAGTTTGAAAGGTCTCAAGATTTGGATGGAGAAAACGAATGACATTCATGACAAATTGAGGATGCCAGTTCTGGAGAAAGTCAATTCGCTAATTCGCATGAACCAGAACTTGAGAAAAATTCAGAAATACCTTTCAAGCGTGGCAAAAGCAAAAGATGTTTCTCATCCAATTGACATGGATTGCGTGTGGGAACCACTTGGTTGTACAAAAAAGTCCACTGCAATGACACATTTGCGAAATTGCTGCCTCGAAAACCATTACATTGAAAGTGTAACAAGAGGGAAAAATAACACCATTGCGAAACAATGTTTGATGACTCTGAAAGGATTCAAAAAATTCATGCTGAGGATCCACACAACGGTTGCTAACAAAATCCAAACTTGGGTCATTGAACAAATTGAACGCATTGAAAATGGCGACTTGACACTTGTTTCTGAGATCACTGGGAACTATCAAAAGAATAGACCGGACATGGAAGTCAAGACCGCAATTGGCGTCGGTGAACGCAACACTGGTCAAGCTCTTAGCATGTTGGAAGGCGCAACTTCTCACCTTGTCAAAACAGATACGAGCTTCAGTGATGAAGAGTTTAATTCTTACAGAAACAAGGAATTGGCAAAAGTGCAAGATGTGCAGACAACATGGCAGGTAAAAATCCATATTGCAGAGGGAGAAAAAGAGCTTGCAAACGTTGCTCAACAAGCCAAGATGCTAAGTGAACACAACAAGCGACAGGATGAGATCACTTGCAAAAAAGATGAAACGACGCTCAAGCTAACAGAAATTGACCAAGAAACCAAGACAAAGCTAATGGAAATTGACCAAGAAACCAAGACAAAGCTAATGGAAATTGAACAAGAAACCAAGACAAAGCTAATGGAAATTGAACAAGAAACCAAGATGGAAAAAGCGAAAATGGAGCTCATGATGCAAAAAGCAAAATACAACTTGGAGCTTTCAAAAATGCACAAGGAGCAACTTGAAGTCAACAGAGAAATCAATAAAATCGTCAGTGAGCAAACTCAAACATCCACTACCCTCATGAAAATGCCGGACGGTGTTACCATCAAACAATACCTCGAAGACAAATGCAAGGACCACCACAGAAAAGAACAACTGCTTCAGAGAATCGCATGGCTGGGTAAAAGGTCGCTAAGAAATGGAAACTTAAACATCCTTACAAAGACATAAACCACTATCAAGGCCGAGAGAAATACAAAACTGACAAAGGAACAATCATTTATCTTACGGGCGTAATGCACTACCCGAAAGAAGATCAACATCTCATTGATGAGTCTATCAAAATGATTTTAAGCATGAGTCCTGACAAAAACCCAGACCGCAAACGCAAACGACACAAAAACAAAACTCCCAAGAAATTGAAAACCAAGCTTGAACTTTAAACAATGCCATTGTTACCATGTGCTGTCAATGCATTGCATGCAAAACACGTTCTCGCAAAAAATGTTCATTTGTTAAAACGAAGACTGTTTGCAAAGTGCGACATGAAACAATAAATTTTCGCAAATTACCCAAAAAATACAAATCTCCAGAAAATCTCCAAATCACCACACAACTCCACGGCACCGCAGACTCTGCGCAGAATTCAACTAGCACACATGACTTGCAGAGCGTCCACTCCTGTCAAACTACAAGTTTTAGAGGACGAGAAAGATTCTGAACCCTCGATTACAACAATGTTGTGTGTGGAAGCAGACAAATGGTTTGAAAATGAACTAGATGTTGAAGATACACCTCGTCCCTTGACACACCCGGATGAAATATTGGAAGGATTTGCTAAATTAGATTTTAAAGAATTTGAGACTGACAATCCAAGTCATGTAAAAACAGTGCGGTCGTTGATTTGGTTGACATACATGCTTCCCAAACTGGACATTCAATCGAAGTATCTAGTTTCTGATGAGTTCACTGCCGCCAACAACAATGCATTGCAAAATTGCATCAATTTTGCTCACGAGTTCATGAGGGTGGTCCGGTTAAACAGACTAGTAAACATTTCCTAATGCATGGCAGAAAATATTTTTTTGTGTGTGCTGTCAATTTGTTGCATGCTAAACACATTATTAATAACAAGTGACACATCGTCGACAAAAAATGTCAACGATCAAAAAACGTGCTAACAAAATTGGCGGATGCGTTGTGTCGACAATGCCACGCTTCATGCAATCTCGTGAAGCCGTGCTAAAATTTGAAGAATGTGCTGAACATGTGATGACAAACAATGCAAATTTATTTGCTACAGACGAAAATGATTTTGCCTTGTGCAGACTTCTTGCGCATCAGCATGCCGGCAAACGAAGCACACGCTCAACAGCACCCGTGGAACGCAAGCTTTTGAAAGAATTAAATGGCAAATTGTGCCCTATGTCCATTGCAAAAAGACCATTTGCTTACTACAGAAACAAAAGGAAACAAATGTTCAAAAGAAATCTACGAAATGCTGTCAACACGGCACCAGCATTGTGTCCTAACATTCAAAACTATGATGACTTCACAACAGAAAAGCAAACATCTGAGGATTCTGAGGGTTCTCTTCACGACTCTGATCTTGATGCGTTCAACCACATGCAAAGGGAGGCACAAAAGAAGGCAGAAATGAAGACAAAATAAAGTTCCATACAATTTTGTTGCAAGTTGATTTTTGCAGCAGTTGCATCCAAAACATCACACACCATGGATTTTCAGTCCATAATAAGTAACTTAAAGTTCATTGGAAACATCAAAAAGGATCAAAAAATTAACATAGGGGCCATCACAATGCAGCCCAACAACTACACCACAAGCTTTGTTCGAACATTGTTCAGAGAAAACAGGCAGAACACTTTGGATTTTGTGCGGCAAGTTGTCGAGCAAACGTTTCAAATAATCGTTTTTTACAAAAACGACGGCAAGGAAACCAAAAGCAATCGAAAATTCATAAACATTTTGAAAGACTTAGAAAATTCAAAAAAAGGACTTGAAAATTTAAAAGCTACATACCATCAAGATTCAAAATTCAAATGTGACCTTGATGTTGTCATGGAAAAAATTGACAATGAAATGGCAAAGCATCAAGCCCATAAGCCATGCTGCGTTGAATTGTTAAAAAAGGGTGCTAAATGATCCAAATCTTGTAGCCATGTGATGCATTTTTTGTTACATTTTTTTTGCAAATTCTCTTTGCAAATCACAAATCACTTTTTTTGACAAACAATCGTTTTGTTGTGCAATTGCAATTGCAATGAACACTTTGTCAAACCTTTTCGGTTTTGAAAATTCACAAAAAAAATCTAAAAAATCTTCAAGCAATCACCTGCAAGAATCACTTGATGACATTGCATCTTCAAGCAATGACAATGAAAAAGTCCCAAAGTTTTACAACAACCTTCAAGACATCATGAACATCGAAAAGGAAGCTCGGAAACACGGGGGTAATTCCATGCTGCAAACTCGGGAGAAGGAGCACACATCATCAAGCACGTCAAACAAAGACGACAGAACAGTCGCACGAAAACAAGCGTCAAAGAAATTGAATGTCAAAACGAGCACCACACGCAAGAAAAAAACAACAAAAAGAACTACGACATCCAAAGACAAAAGGAAAAACAGACGATCTAATTCCAAAAGTAGAAAAACTACCCAATCAAAATCCAAAACTAAAGCAAGATCAAGATCGAGATCACGTTCAAAATCCAAAACAAAAACAAGATCAAAAACCAGGTCTTCCAGCCGAAACAGAAAACCTGGATCCGCTAAACGAGGCAAAAGCAAAACTCGCAAAAGATGAAAGCCAACACAAACCAAAGAACATTGCGTAGCGCTAACAATGGGAAAAAGAGACGACTAAAACAGAAAACCATCAATGAAAAAAACAAAATTAATCCCAAAACTGCCACGCAACCTCCGAATTTAATGCACATGAACGAATGCAAGGATCAGAAGTCGATTTTTCAAGATGTTGACGACATAGTTTTTGCATTTGCAACATCAGCGTCGAAGACAATGCGATCACTTTTTGAGATGTTGAGTCAAGTGTCTAATTTTGGAACCATAACTTTCACGGATACAAGTGTTCATTTGGCATGTCGAACATCTTCTGTCATTGTTTCGGTTGAGCTATGTGCAAAATCATCGATTGACATCGAAGAGTACCTGTTCAATCCACACGCCCTGTATTCTCAACACACACCTGGTTACATAAACATCGCGTCTGTTACCGGAGCGGACGGATTAAAATTTGTATCTAATTCAAAAGATTCTAATTCAATTTTACCAGCAGGCGACGAAAAAACCAAAAACATTGGTGCATTTACCTACAGCGTTTCATTCAGCACTGTGCACCAGTGTCTTAGCATGATGACTCACGGAGACATTTTCATGATGAAAATCAACAAAGATCTAAGCAAACAACAAAAACTTGAATTGCGGGTGCAAGATAAAGAAATGCGCCGTATGCATTCTTTCAGCATACCCTGCACACATGATTCTTACATGGAAAGCATGATGCACGTCGGCGAGTCAAAGAACGACACCAACATAGCAAATTTGAACTCGTCTGACCATTTGTGGCAGATGCACGTCAAAGACAAAGAGTTCAAAATGGGCATACACATGTCATCCGTCCAATTTCTTAAAATGATGCGATCAGTCAAAAAAAATGGAACCTCTTTGCAGATGATAACTACCAAAAACAGAGATTTACGAAAGTATTGTCATTTTTGTGTAGCCGGTGAAGGCATTGGAGTTGACTGTGTGAGCTCACATGAATTTGTAATGGAAGATGAAATGCAGTCGTTTTCAAGCGTTAACAAGGGCAGAGAAAGTGAACCGGTGTTGGCAGCAAATTGTGGTAGCATGACCATTGACACTGAAAAAATATCCAGTGAAACCCCGGAAATTTTGTGTCAGGGCGCAGCATGCTACAGTGTAAACCTTCTCCTGAATTTTGCCAAGTGCACATCGCTCACCTCGGTGGTTCATCTTTACTACAATGATGTCAAAAAGGATGTTCTTGGATTCAGGCACATGACTGGTACCATCGGCGAATTGACGTGTTTTATTTCTCCAATGGACGTAGAACCTGCCTTCAAGGCAGTGCGTTCTAACAACAATTACATACCTAAAGTGAAAGTCTCTGGAAGCGATGTGAAAAGTTCCAAAAATGTTATGGATCGTTCAGAAGATGATGCATGCAGCATGTTCAAAACACCCGATTTGCGGCACAATGGAGAGACAGATGAAAATGAAACAAATAGAAGCAATGCCACTGATCCAAAAAACATTCAAGAATGCAATGATTTGACTGATGTGCTCAATCTTGATCTTAACATAGACATATGATTTTAACAATCAAACTCCTAAAAAAAACGCCGCCATGCCACGCTGTTTCTTTGCTCCTCGATTAAAAACGTGTCCTTTTTTTCTTGCAGGCACGCTACTTGTGTTTGTTGTACCTCGCTGTGCAACCTGGGCTTTTCGTATTGGTTGCATGAATGTTGCTTGATGCGACAACGTTTTTGGTGTCTTGGCACTTCGATGTGGCGCAACGTATTGCAATGAGACTGATTTTTGACCTGACTTTTGTTTGTGGTCATGTGCAGCATGCTGATCATGTCGATGTTGTTTGTGTGTCGGCATGAAACGACGCATCGAGTTCATTCGCGGTGCTGTCGGCTTGGTGTTGTAAAGATTTGTGTATTGTTTAGTTGCAATCATTTTTGGGGCAATGACATTGAAAGTTCTTGTGCGATCTCTAATGTTTCTTTTAGTGTCTGGCCGACACACAAACAAATTGTTGCTGTTTCTTTTCTGTTGTAGCAAAGCTGTATTGTTTGCTTGATTTCGTTTGCTGTTTTTGTTGTTGGCATAGGTCAACAAATATTTGCCGTCCTGTCTCGGATCACGCATCAATGTACCTGACAAAACTGTATCGATTGCTGACAACAACACCGCCTTTCCAGTCTTCCACCATTGAAGATGCGGTGAAACTTTGAAACATGGGATTGGATGTTTTGCTTTCCAATGAAAGATTGGGAAATCATCAACGCACTCTAAATCTTTTTGAAACACAAGCACGCGATGTTGTCGGGTAACATCTAACAAAACACCACGAAACTCTTCAAAGTTTTTAAAGCTCATGTTGTAATTGTCGTAGAGTTTCTGTTGATTTTGCACTGTGACATCTCTGTGAAGAATTAAAGTGTCAATGTTTCCTCTTGCGTCAGGACCTATTGACAATGAGTACTGCATCCCCAGTATAAAAAATATCTGATAATGTCTTCCATTAGCAAACAGCTTGTACATCGTTGAGCTTCGCAAGACACTTCGATTAAATGCAAAATCGTCAATGATTATGAACATCGGTCGAATCGTTTTTAAGGATCGTCTTCTGTCTTGAAAATTCATCAATTTGTTTATCAGATCTAATGACATCGTGTCAGAAATGAAATCATACGGCACATGGCGGCTGTATTGTTCACGAGTTGAAGCACTTCCACAAAAAATGAAGCCAAACTCAAAAACATTTTGCATGTGATACATCATGTTCAGCATCGTAGTGCTCTTTCCTGATCGTCTCTTTCCTATGAGAACCGTTGTGCCTCCTTTTTGAAGGTATTTGCTTGGAATCCATGGTCTAATGTCAACATCACCGTCGTTGCTGGAACTACTCATGTACGGTGCGGATGTCGCGGTATGTGCATTGACAAAAGAATTGGTGTACATTGCTGTTTTCAATGATCACCTTGTGACAATTAATGCGCAGCACGTTGGTGCAAAATATTTTTGCAACATAAATGTCTTCATGGTTTATTATTATTTTTCCTCTTTGTGCGCATACACGATTATCCTGAAATTATTCCATAGCAGCGAACAACACGACACGTACAAAAAGCGATTTTTACCTGACACAAATTTGTACCCGATAAATGAAGCGATGGGCCAGAAACAGCAATCGTTTTGATACAGATTTTTCAAATTTTCGATTGTAAAATTCTGTGATGTGAACAAAAATATTGAATTTGTCAATGGACTTATACAAACTTGTTCTATGAACACTTTCTGCCAACTTTTAGAAACTCTTTGGTCGACTATTTTGTGAAATTTGTAAATGAGCATTGAGTCTACAGTTGAACTCACAACCACTCTTTTTTCATAATTGTTGCATTTGTTCGTAAAAATCCAATTCATGTATTCACTCAACATGTGCATTGAAGCGCTTTGCGTCCATCTGTGTATGGCGGGTTTGATCATTGATATGTTGTTGATAATAAACACAAAAAAATATGTTTGTACGCACATCACATTTAATTTATTATTCAAACATGTACAATGGCAATAAAACGAACAAGCTTCAGTTGAACAATCAAGTTGGGCAAAATGCAAACAAAGACAGTGATTGATTTGACACAAGACAGTAGTTCAAGCGAGGATTCCAATCCAGATGAGGACACTTTGATTGGTTTAAGAGGACAATTTGTAGAAGTCAAAAGAAGCAACATAAGAGACACTAACATGCTTGGTTTGTTTTCTCTTGTAAATTTGAAAACGGATGAGGATGAACAAGGGGAAACATTAACTGGCTTCGAATTTGAAGAGGAAGTGACTGATGATTCTAAACACAACAACAGAAACACTTTTGAAATGCACGATGGTAAGCAATTCTTCATCAAAACTCGCCCCACAGATGTCAGAAAATTAGGGTATTATGCGAACGAAGCCAGAGGTAGGTACAAAGCAAATTGTTATGTGACAGCAAGATATTACAGGGGCAGACCTCGCGCGCAATTAAGAGTGTTGACACAGGTGAGAAAAGGCAAAGAGTTGTTGTGGCATTATGGAGACAGTTTTGATGGTGATTAACCAAGCACAAATATCAATAAATGTACTGAAAAAAAATATTTTTGTCACCATGAAACAGAGCATTGTGGCACAACTTTTGTCTACAAACAACCTATAATTTCGTTTTGCACGCTTACACACACACTCTGTCTTCCACATGCCGGAATCTACAGTCCCAACAACGACCCAAAAAAAACCAAGAAAATCAAAAAAAGTAATTGATTTTGCAAATGTTTTGAGTCGAGTGTTTGACACCGCGTTGGACGATCCTGACTTCGAATCTGATGCAATCATTGCACTGAAAGACTTGTTTCTGCCCAAAACAGTGCAATCGGGTGATCTTGACGCAGATGCAAAGGACAAAGACGGCTTTGATCTCAACGGAAGAGTGAAGAATTTGCATGGTTTTGTGGACATTTTGGACAACATGTCCGAAAAAACTCTCTGTCAAATGGCAATAGCTTTGCACAAACGTCGAACAAAGATGCAGAAAGAACAGTCTACTCTGAACAAGATGTACAAGGAGGCCTTGTCCTGTTTGCATGAGATGATGGACAAAAACAAAAATGAAAAGTTGACTGTGAAAGGCATGGAGATAGTGTTAGTAGACAAGTTTCGTAATTCCATGATCACTAAAGAGTTTTTGGAAACTCATCTGTATGAGTTTTGCAGAGACAATGTCAACGGAAACATCGACGCCGCTAAAATATCTGGGCTCATGACCAATCACATCATGGAAAACCGAAAAGATAACGTGAAGATACGAAGACCAGTCACACGAAAAACACGTCGTTCTGCGGCTACAAATTCAAGTGGTCAAGGTAACGCTAAGAGACGCAAGATTAGACGCACTCTCTCAGTCATAGATGACTCAGAACTGCCTCCTACCGATCACATTGAGGTTGAACAGGGCAACAAAGTGCAAGAACCAACAGTAGACATGACAAAGTTATTGCGTGAAGCTACAATGTGATGCAACAATGCGCCATCATTTAGGACACCTAACATGAACTTTGCTGATTTTTCCGGTGTTCTTGTTGCGTTTGTACACGAGACTCAAATTTCCTTTGTTATTTTGATTATTGCAACGATTTGTTGCATTGCTAAGCTTGTGCCACTCATGCAAACGTTCACATTTACTTGTGGATTTGTTCATTTTGCAGCCTTGGCTTTTGCCTTAGCTTTTATGTTTTTTTTTTCTGTCGCAGCTTCTTGTTTTGCTTTGGTGTGTGCGGGGGTCTCAAAATATTCATACAGCACGCTAGACACACGATGCACCACCCCCAACCAAAAAAATACCAATTGAATTATTCTCCATGCGGGATATTCACACAGCAGGTCAGAAAGAATGTAGTTAACTAGGAATGCGAGAATTCCAAAAATGCCTATCATCAATCCATATCCCATGACCACGAGAAATGTGTACGCGGGTCCAAAGAAAACCAAGTTCAAAATTACTTCAATGGCAATCAATGCGGCTGTGGCCATGAAGTAGAAGTTTTTGCATTGAGACGCCGATGGTATCTCAAAGAAGAGCATTTTGCGTTGGGCAATGTGGGTATTTGCACTAGATGTGTGTTACGTTTGTTCGGCCTAATGTTTTTTTTCACACACAAATGTCTAAACATTTTATTTTTGGGCAGTTTCGACACATAATGTCGGATGTTACGTCAAAACAGCGTTCTATTTGCTCGTGCAAGAAAAACACACCAGCAACGCCTTCTTTGAGGATCGAGCACTTTTTGCAGGAGTCTAAGATCAACATTGTGGTCGACAAAGTGATGATGCAAATACCAAGCTGCATGATCTCCAAAAAACTTCTTGCCAATGTGAGCAGTGGCTTTTACTGGCAAGTGAAAACAATTCTCACGAAATACGGCAAGGCTTTACAAAATCTAGTTGACAAACATTACAACGATAGACCGATCGACGTGATTGACAACCTTGTGTCAATCATCGCTAGAAATCACACTGGGTACGATTATTACGGCGAAACACTTGACGAGACAAACGAATTGTGTCACCGACAATTGAACCCGACATACTGTTCTAAATGTTACGACATTCTTCAGATTGACGTGCTCACAGCACTCGATTGGAATTTGTGTGATTTAGGCCTTCCAATGAAGCAAAAAAACGGTGATGTTCCACAAGAGAGCGTTGCGGATCGAGTAAAGCGCAGACGCGCAGCAATGAATGAGATGGTCTACTAATAGTTAAAAGGTTTCATCGCCTCAAGCGTACTCCATTCTTCATGTTTTTCCAGGATGGGTATTTGCCGTATCCATTAGTTCTTTTACATGTGTACTTTATGCCATTAACCATTTTTCTACTGTTAATCGGACTACAGCGAACTGTTCGTTTGGTTGGGGCTTTTTTCATTTTTGTGTTGGGAGATTTTTTGTCTTTGTTGTCTCAGTGTGTGATGATGTGCAACAACACAAAACTTTCAGACAGACGTTAGAAAAAAATTTTGTGTGTGCGCCATGGCGCATTTCTTTAGGTGACCAAGCAGCTCCTCACACGAAAAAACTCCAAAAACAAACAAGTCAAACCCGATGAAAAAACGAGCGCGCATCATAGCTAATTGCACGATGTCGACAATTGATTTTGACGAGGCCGACATGGAAAACGAGCACTTGCAAAAATACTCTGAGGAAAAACTTGCGGAATGTGCTGAACAAGTGCTAGAAAACAATCCAGAATTGTTCAAAACCCAGGAAAATGATCTCAAGTTGTGCAGACTACTCGCACATGAGCATGGAGCTCATGATGGTTTTGTGCTAAACGCATCAAAGTACAACGGCATGAACTATTATTTTGGAAAACGCATAGACAAAAGTGACGCTTTTGACGAAACAATTGGCGTGTTGCCTCCTGAATTGGATTTGTTCGCAAAGTTAAATTACACCCTGTGTCCTTTGACCAAACGGCGAAGGCTTAGTGACATCGGGCATCATGGAGTTAACAAACGCAAACGTGAATTAGCTAAAAACACATTGTTAGCAAAACGCGCAAAACGAAAAATCGACTCGGATAGCAAGAATGTTGTCTTCGATTTGCCCAAATCAGATTCACCAAATTCACCTTCTTGGTTAGTAAAGCACAGAGAACATTGCCCATGCGAGGGAAATTTTGCGCAGTGTTGCGACAACCCAGCCAATTACCCCTCATCAAAAAATCATGCACCAGCTACACCGGCTACACCTTGGTTCACACCAACATCACCTGTTTACCGCCCCACTTATTACCCTGAACCAAGTTTTACATCAGATTTCTCAGATTCACCGAATCGATGAGCTTCGGAAAACAGTGAAAACGCACAAAATCACATCATCTTTTTCCTTCAAACCAAAAATGTCCTCTGTTGCATTTGTAGCAATACGTTTTCGTGGCGTTTGTTGCATCGCATGGAGCAAAATCGACCATGTGGCCACAGTAGTTGAGCCTGATTTTCTTTTTAATCAAGTAACTCAGCAAAGCTAAAAATGGATCACATGTTGAACAGAGGTATCCCTGACTTGCGGTGCGCGCATCGTATGCGTTTACGTGCTCCACATTCTGCTTAAGTTCTTGGCTTCGCAGCATGACACCTTGCCATTGCATTGCTTTGGTCTCACAGTTTGCATGTTTGAGGCATTGTATCAGTTGCTGCACCGTTCCTCGCCTTGAAGGATTCATGCCAAGCCTTTGCCTGTCATCGCCGGTTAGCGAGGCTAGCATTCCGTCCCAGAAACATGTCATGTGCTACTGTTCGATTTGTGTTTTTTGATCAATGTTCGATCGGAAATTGCCTGCTTCTTGATTTTTGCACCAAAAAAAAAATGAATCTGTGTCAAGAACAAATTGAAGCCATTGCCGAATCTGAGACGAAACAAAAGCCTAACATCAATGGGCAATTCACAAACAACCCAACCCCCAAATTTTGCAAGCTGTCCGTCCAATCAAAATGGGATTTTGGTAGGCGATCCCAACGTACGCGTGCTCTCCAATCCACATGTGTACGCGTCTAGATTGCATTATGATCCCGCAATGGCGAATCGGCCAATCGCCTCATATGGTTTGCAAAAACGTAGATATGATGCATGGAGTGTACCCCATGACGAATGGAACATGCTAACTACGCGGGATAAAGCGGCTTCGCAAAGAGCTGTTGAACAGAACACATTGCGCTATTCACAGGGTCTTCGTGTGTTTCACAAGTACCTCAACAACGAGCAATGGAACGGAATATTTACAAACAAAAATTTTCTGTCACCAAACCCAGATGCTCCTAATGTAGGAAAGGAAAATGCTTACATTGCAAAACGCAATTTGGTTCCTGACACTTCGTTGCAACGACAACCTTTTACTATCAAAAAAACACTGAGGAAGAAATTGAGACCAATCGATAAACATGAGTTCGGATCAGCAGATTGGCGAAACCAAAATTACGGAGACAAACCCCACTACAACTGGTACAAATGAGACAGTCGAAACACCAAAAGCTGTCAAGACGAAGACCGAAGTCCCAGAAACACAACCCGAGACACCAAAAAGTGTCTGCGAGATTGCAGTGGAGGAATTCGCGACAAAATTCTTGGATTTTGACTGTGATGTGAATGACCCAAATCAGAAGCTGGATGACTACATGATTCAAGCCATTGTGGAAGCTGAAGAGTCACAAAGAATGCTTTTTGAAGAAAAGGCTGCGTACAATGACAAGCTCAGTCTAGAGAAAAGAAGAGAAATAGTGGAATACCGCGTGGGTGAACTTGACCAAGAACAACTCAAACAACTTCAAAAAAGCCTTCTGCAAAAATTCAAAGCTGTGTGCAAGTCTATGAATGATGCATTGGAGCGGAAACAAATGCAGCTAAGTGGTTTGAACACAATGCAAAGACTCGCATTGTTTTTCATTGGCAAAGCGCATGGAGAAAACAGTGACATGGACAAAAATTGCATGAATCTACTGGAACACAACGACATCATGCAAGAATGTTACAAGAATGGTTATGCAGATGTGATCACGCAGATCAGTTCGAAACCACTGACCAACAGACATCTGAACACAATTCAGAATCCCATAATGAAGTTGGTAGACTGTTTCAAAAAGGCCGATGAAGACTCTTTTTCTAATGACACCGAATGGATGCCTAAAAATGGTCATTTGGGAACGTTCCTGACCATTTGTCTCGTGCTACTCAAATGCTTGCGTCGTTTGAGTCAACTGTGGAAGACTGACACGTACGACGTCTTTGGAGATTCGCCTGACGCCATTTCAAGTGGAGTTGAGCAGGAAATGTCGGCTGTCATCAAGGAGGCCTACCTAAAGCAGTCTAAAAGTGACCCTGCAACAGCGGTCGACGATTACTTAGTGTTTTGCCGCATCATGGAACGCCGTGTCACAACCATATTGCAGGGTGTGGTTTTGAAGTGGCATCAACTTGCGCACAAAGCTCGCCTTCATTGTTCCAAATTGGCGGCATCAAAGCAAAATGTTGCAGTCAGGCATGACATGTGCAGCAGCATCAAAAGCCAATGAAAAGAATTGTGAAGTTTCAATGTAAATCTCCAGAAAATCTCCAAATCACCACAGAACTCCACGGCTCCGCAGACCTTTTGCAGAATTCTGCAGAACTTCCAACAATTTGACTGGGTAGGGTGCCATTGGATGGTTTCTGTGACGAATTGCCTAAAAAAATTTAAATCTCCAGAAAATCTCCAAATCACCACAGAACTCCACGGCACCGCAGACTCTACACAGAATTTGACAAACGCCCTGCGTTTGTCGCTAAAACAACGTGCGTGGTGTGGCAACATCTTCAAATGGCTAAAATCACCCGCCAAAAGTTCTAGACACTTCTCAAGTGCACGTGGCTCTTGCATCCATGATTCCACCCCCTTTGCTTGAGAATGTTTTCTCGTACAGTCACTCTTTGCCGGTCTTACGTGCTGTTTGCAAGGATTGGAACAGGGTTTTAGGTGATGATCTACTGTTCACATTGCTGTCATCTCGGTGGTACAAGAGAATGCGAATGGACTTCAAAGAATACGAAAAAAGAGCAAACAACTGTGTAAGAGAGATGTACAAAATATGGTACAAGTTCATGTACCAAAAAACTACGGATTACATCAAATTGGAAAACAGTTGGTGGGTTACTTTCCTGAACATCGACAGATGTTTGCCGGAGTGTCTTGATTTTGTCAAACTGAAGGACGTTGTACAACACATGGGTGAATCGAAGATCAAGTTGCACATAAAAACCTTGATCACACTGACCAATGTTGAATGCAAATTCCAAAATCGATTCAACGTGTTGATTGCAGCAGTGACCAAATCAATTGATAAATTCAGGGAGCACGAAAACGACTGTCAGAAATTTGCTGACCGTGAACTACCCTTCCTTCGAACGCCCGATCTCCTTAAACTTTCGGCCATGCCTTTGCTGTTGTCGTTCCAGGGCGACTTCTACCTCATCAAAGGATCAATGTGCAACTACATCGACCGGATGTTGAAACAATTGGGTATTTCAAGAAACATCTTGCGGAGAACAGCTTTGCCTGCAACGAACGACAACGATGACAAAGTCGACACAGACATTTTGAGCACCAAAATCAGTGGTGTGCGCATTTGATCAACATGTCAAATTCACATCAATAACACTTGGGAAAAAATCTGTGCATGTGATGCTCAAGCTTTGCATGATGGGCGCGCAAATAGCAAATCAACCGCTACAAAAAACAAAATGATACAAGGCGAATCGGGCTACAAAAGTGCAGTAGCCGCGCGCCTAGCAACTAGCATTTCTTCTCAGATGAACGATTATGGCGTCGTAGACCCCATTGTTGCGAAGCAAAAATGGTTTAATCAAAATTATACGTGCAAAAAAACGACCGAAACAGAACACAAAATCACACTTTTTCCACACCAAGACATGGTGCGTTATGCTTTCGAAGAGGCAAATGCTAAGAAAATGCTGTTGGTCCATCGCACAGGCAGCGGTAAAACCATGACAATGGCATCCATAGCATCCGCTTTCTTTGAAGATGTCCGTCCCAAGATTCTAATATTTCCGACGCGAGGCCTACAAAACAATTTCTACCTCGAGCTTTTCCGTTCCCCGACGCGATGGCGGGATTTCATTGTGTCTCGATTGAACGAAACTGATGCTGGCAAGGCCATTTTGAGGCGAACCAACAACGGAATGACGCGAATACGCGCAGATGACACCGAGCTACGGAGAGAAACACTTCAGATGCTGACCCCCATAATAAACTGCACTGGAACTATGCACATCTGCAAGATCGCCGCGCGTGCTCGCTTGAGACACAAAATACTCAAAGCCACAATCAAAGAGCAAAACAAAACTCGCTGTGTTGACATGGGATGCATGCGCATAAACAACGTCGAGGGAATGGATGGTGTTCGAAACCTCCTCAATCCAGATGAGAATCAAGCTGAGAATCCAAACTTCAACTGGGAAAAGACCGAAGACAAGTACACTGATTTGACAAAACGCGTGTTTGCTTTGACACCGATGCGCAAATGGCCGTCGTCGCCTTTGAGATCATTTAGCTACAGCAACCTTGGAAGCTCCTTTTTCACCACGCTCCCCATCATACGATACAATCCATTCGCCACGCCATCCGCTGACAAGGCCCTGCTATGGAGTCAAATGCAAGAACAGGTAGGTTGGGCGTCGACCGATGTCAAAAATCCACTGCAGAACAAAATCATCATCATGGATGAGTTCCACAATTTAGACAACCCGAGCGCTCTGAGAAAAGACATACAACAGTTTTTGCATGTAGCAAAGGTGCGCATACGGACATGCAGAAACTCCATCGTGGTAGGCGCTACAGCAACTCCGTACACAATCGATGCATTGAATGAGCCAATAGTGTCGAGTTTGGTAATTGACCCGAAAAGGGTGTACCAGACACTGCAGGAGAAATTGCGAAGTTCCTTGGAAACCCTGATCGGAGTCTCAAAGAACGCCGAGTCCAACGGGGCGGGCTATGTGAGTTACTTCTTCCCATCAAACGAGCAATCACCCATGTTCATGAATACTCTGGGGTCAACTACGTACAGGTTTCCGAACGTACCATCTCTTGATGACCCGGGGCAAATTTTGGAGGGGGTCTTACCGGTGCGGGTGATAGAGGTTCCGTTGTTGGGGGAGAACATGACAAAATACCTGCATGTTATGAATGACAGCCACAAAAAACTACTCGCGCACGTTGCCCCCCACACGACTATTTACAACCGTCCTAACGCAAGACAACACGCCGAGCATGAAAGCCGAATGCTCCTCCATTGCAACTCTAATTACTATTCAAAATCAATCACGTCAACAATCAAGGCTTACGACACTGTGTTCGAAGACAAATACGTATTTGACAAGTCTTTAGCGCAGCACATGCAGATTCACGCCAAAGTTGCAGCCATTGCAGATTCCATCGTGAAAAATAGATGTAAGACCTTGGTTCTTGTTGACCGACATGCAGGATTCAAAGGCGTTGCTATCGGAATTGAAAAGATGTTAACAAAGCACGGAATCACATCAACAATGATTGGAAAAGATGAAGACACGCTGCGTCCTGAAGTCACGGGAGTGGGTACATGGAACGGGGCAACGGTTGACCAAAAAAAGGCACTATTTAACGACCCGACTAACCAATTTGGCGAGAGACTCATGGTAATTATTGCGGATTCTTCGATATTCGGAGAGGGTGAGGAGTTCTACACCGTGCGCCGCATGGTTTTGGTGAACCCCCCACGCAATGTATCTCGGTTTCATCAACTGTTGGGCCGGGCTAACCGAATGTGCCAATTTGGTTTGCTGAAAGAGGCTGATCGGACTTTGCAGGTTGATCTCTACATTTCCACGCTGCCAAAAAGCAAGCGCCTCATTGGCAATAGTTACATGCTCTCAGAACTCAGATCGCAACTTAACACAAAGGGCGAATCTCTACTCGAGGAAACACTTCGCCTTAAATCAGAGGTCGGAATCAACTCGGACGAGTTTAAGAGTTCCCATGCAAGGTTGCGACGGCTCATGCAAAAAATAGTGACCAAATACAACAACATCATTGACACATGGGACACCTGGATCAATGGATTCGGTGAAATGCGCAAGTACGTAGCCGAGATGGACATCCCCGCATTCGAAAAAAAGCAGCAGAACGTGTTGTTCAAGAAAGAAAAGATCTTAGATCCTTACAAAACGGTTGACTCGATCCGTTTGTGCAGACTCATGTTTCAGCATGCAGCAGATCGCAAATTGATGCAACATTTGCAGGACCTTGCCATTGATGGTGACATATGGAGGGACATTTGAAGCGTGTTATTGTGCAAGTTTTCAAGAAATAGCAATTGAAGTCTTCCCTCCGCAAGGACAGCTCTTGTCTCCGCGCTTCTTGCAACGAGCACATTTGTCATGGGGGCTTTCTCCGGGATGTTTTCTGATGGTTTTGTTGAAGATCCTTTTTACAGAAAGGCGTCTGTGGCAAAGAGGGCATCGGTGATTGTCACAATGTTTTTCTTCATTGTGAGTCTTCATGTGTTTTTTAAAGATTTCCTGTGTAGAAAATCGCTTGTGACAAAGATGGCATGCGTGCTTCTCGCACACATCACACGCGAAAGGTTTAACTTCGGCGTATTTTCTCATGGAAATCGATGCCAACAAAACGAACAACACTGCGGGCAAGAGCTGCATGAGTTGATAGTGGGAGCTGTAAGCATTGAAGTGTTTCTCATCCTCAGCTATGTTGCCTGACTTCATCATCATTCTCCGCGTGGATGGTTGCTCTCCTATTTGAAATTTGAAAGACGCTGTGTCTGACATTTCTTTTGGGTTTTTCCATGTTCATCTAATATCCCGATCAAAATGTTGTCGTATCTAAAACTTGTGTAACGTTTTCTAAATTTTTACCAATTTGAAGAAAATCTCGAATGGTTCTGGAATTCGAGAATTGTCTCGATTTTTTGGCGGGATAATGACAGCGGTAATGTCCGGCATTGTCTCATGACAGTTGCAAATTGCAATGTAATGATGTTTTACGACAACACATGGTGCATATTTTGATTGGAAATGGCATTTTTGTCTTCATGTCGCCTTTTTTGTCAGAAGATAAGTGCACAGAAACCAAACACCCCACTACTCACACATCTCAAATGCAAGCAGCAACTTCAGCCGCGAAGATGACCGCCCGAAAGAACCTCTATGTTCCAACAAAAACCATCATGGGAAGGTCACACCACAAAAAGAAAAATTGGAAGAATGAAAGAGTCAAGCAGAATGATCCTGATCATGAAAATGCAAAGAAATGGAACATTTTGAAGTCAGAGCTAAAAAGGAAAGTGAAATTCGACATGAACAAAAGCTTCTTTGTCTTAAACAAAGATGCCGAAGACATTGAGGAGCTGTGCAATGACATCCAAACCATTTTTTGCGAACATCTTCAAGAATTCAGAGAATTGGACAGCAAAACAAACACCGCTCGCAACAAAAATTTCAAAAAATCAAGGGGTCAAAAAGGAAAGAGGTCTCAGAAAAAAAGGAAAAACAAGAAATCTAGAGACCAATGAAGCCCCATGATGTAATTCAATGGTACTAAATCTCACACAGCTGCGAATCCCTTTGTTTGCTTGTCAGAAATGTGCATGTGATGGCTTAAACATGGAGCTTTATCACACAACAATATTATATGTTCAGCGCACATGTTTTGCTGGTAGCGGTAGCATGATTGCAGCTAGCGTCGCAACATGAGCGAAGACTTTAAACATCTTAGTCCTTTGTTCACATCAACTTGCAAGACGCTCAAGGACATTCTTGTGCAAAGTTTACGAAATGAGAACAACGAACTCAAAAGAAAACTTTCTTATTATGAAAGCAAGTTGTTGTATTCAAAGGTCATCGTTGTGGCACATGACAATTTGTCTGAACACCACGACGAAACAAAGGGGATTTTCGTAGGATACAATGAATGGCCCGGACGGGGTAACGTTCTGTACCAAATAAATGAAACCCAATACGGTATGAAACAGGTGTACATGGACAAAATAATATTTGTGGATCCCAAAATTGCTGTATTTTTTCGTAGCTAAAGCTTTTTGTCACCGTAGCGGACTAAATCCGGCACTACCGGTGGGAACGACACGACTGAAAAAAACGGTTTTTTTACGCAATTCGTCGCTGAGTCAAATTAGATGACAATCATGTCTTAATCTAAAATTTGGGTTGGCATTCAATCAAATTTATTTTGAACACGTAGCTAACATCTTGTAGCTGTTTGTATTTTTTTAGGCAATAATCTTTACTTAATGTTACATAATTTTGATTCGTAGCGTTTTTCATGTACTTCGTAGCGTTTTTCAACTCATTGGATTACGGTCAAAGTCATTTTGGCGGGTTAATGTCAAACATGGAACTACCTAGACTCAGCACGCTCAAGATCGATGTGGAGGGAGAGACTAAAAACACGTTGCGTAACAACTGGGTAAAGATGAATTCACCCCGCGCAAAATTTGACAAAGATAAAAACTTTGGACGGAGGCCGTGGATGGGACGCAGATGGCGTCCCAGACGTTGTGAGATGGAGATGTTAAAAAATTTTAAGAGTCCATCTCATGAAAAGTCGGTCTTTGTGTTTAAAAAAACACCCGTGAAGGACAAGTCAAACGTGATTCCCATCTTGAATCTTTCTCGATCATCGCCTGGTGCGGAGAACTTTCCATCGATTCACCGCAAAACCTTTGTTCGTAAAGCCATAGACGAAAATTGGGAACGAAGCATCAGTCGTTCACCGAAAATTGGGTTGCCAAGTTTGCAAACTAATTCCATGTCTTTGCTGGTGAGACGTGTGAGTGCTTTGAAGGCATCAGATAAACAACAACAGATGCTGCGGAAGAAGGGTGAGATCGTCGTTTAGTTTTGTTTCGCATCAAAAATTCATCGTTTGCTTGTTTTCCTTCCAGGAAATAAAGTCGTTAAACGTTGTTGGACTGAAAGCAAGGAATGGAATCAGATCGAACGACGAAACTATGCCCACGAAATATCAAAATTCGAAAAAGGACCACTTCGAAAATTGCAACTCTCAAATCAAAATGAACTGGAAAAAAATGGAGTTTTTGTTAAACCAGAAATTTGAGATGATTGGCATCATGTTCTTTGTTTGTTAATAAAGAGCCTTGTTTTTGTGACCAATGCACGTTCTGTGCGCAACATGCATGCAAACATTGCTTGTGTGAAATGGGCAATTCATCAATCATCCACAACAAAGCAACCTCTCGGTCCAGTGAGTCGTTTTTGAACCAGTTTCATCGATTTCAACATTTGCAGACACTTGCGTAGAGACCCTTTTGAGGATCCTACGAATAGGAAAGCGTCCCGATTTTGCGGGACACGGGTGTGCCCTCCAGGCGTTTGGGGGGGACTTTTGAGAGGGTGACTTTGATTTCGTTGTGCTGATGCTACTGTTCATTTGAGTAGACGTAGCTCAATTGTTGTGCACGCTTTGGTGTGACTCATCAACAACAAAAAAAAATGATTCCTGCGCAAACTCTAGTGCTTGATTTCTTACAAGTCCCTGTACGTGAAATGTTGGTTGCATTTGAATTTTTGCCAAAAATCCGTTTTGAATTTCTCTATTTTTCCAGGAATTTTACTAAGTTCGTTTCTGTAGTACGCTTTTTGTGCTTTCAAAACATCGCTCATAGGAAGCGAGCGTGATGTTGGGCCCACCAAAGTTTGTAACGTTTTCTTTTCTTCAAGCAATTCTTTGTACTCCGCAGCTGCATCTCGACAAAGCCATTTTTTGCAATTCATATTCCTGTAAGCAATGTAGTCTTTTGGAGTCGCCTTTTGTGTGTGCTTATAATAAATATTGTAAGCCAAATCATGACATGGATCCAAGATTTTCGTCCTGTCTGGGTCCATGACATTCATTTGTTTGATGTCATCGTCGCTTATTTTGATTTTTCGGTTCATGTTTTGTGCGATTTTTGGTCACATTGGTCATTGTCCAAATGCAAAAGTAAAACCTAGAAAAAAAATATACATTTCGTGCACATCATGAGCACCCAATGCAGCAAGCGCAATCCTTTTCGTCAATGACCCCGTCACCATTGAGGTCAATTGCGGAGCGCAAAGTTTCGTGCACAGAACGCACCTTGTGAACTACCTCCTTGTAAAGGTCAACATTTTCTTTGATGTAAACCTCGGTCTTGGCCATGTCCCCTTCTTTCACGGCTTTCAGAAGCTCACCTGACATGTGCTTCAAGTCCTCCACAAGCTCTTCGTTTCTCTGTATAGCTTTGGTAATGCGCATTCGCCTCATTTTTATGGCGTCATTGCTTTTTGCCTTTTTTTCGTCCACACTTGACATCGTATCCATTTAGTGTTCGTGTGTTGTGCAAGCATTGTGCTCACGTGATGAGAACATGCAAACACTAAATTTTTTTTGAAATGAGACACCTCATAGCTTGGCTGGATTTAAGTTTTTAGCAAAGTTTTTCAGCTTTTCCTTTTGCCTGTTGTATGCATTTTTTGCTGCGTCTGCAACTCGTTTGATCTCTTTGTCGGCTTTGGCGTTCAATTTCACTATGAACTCATCAACTTTCTTGTTCATTCGCACTATTTCGGCCGATGAAACCACGTTAATGTTTCCAATGGCGTTGGTTTTAAACGTGTTCAGTTTGAAATTGCCACCGTCGAAAGTTTTTGCTATTCTACCGATCTCCTTATTCGCTGCTTTTTTCATCCCGCTGATCGCGTTTTCGCCAAGTTTGTCCATTTTGGAGCCGAACTTTGCTAATCCTTGATCTATCCCGCGAATGGCATCCTTGCCTTCTTGTTTTAGATTCTTGATGGAAGCTTTTACACTCCCGCCGGCCATCTTTAAACCTTCTTCTGCTGCTCGTGCCCCGGCCAAAACGCCATTTTTGACTACATCCGCAGAGGATTTTAGTTCCTGGAACGCCTGGTTCATTTTCCTCTTTGTCAATTTGAATATTTCGTCGAATTTTTGTTTCATCATCCGAAGAAATCTGACGATTTGGTTGACCACAGTCTTTAGTGTGTTTAAGGCTTCTTGAAAAAAGCCGAATATGATGTTGATCAGCGCCTGAATGCCACTAAACACCGGATGAAACATCTTTTTTCCGACAAATTTGCCTGCAGATTTTCCAGTGTCGAACAACGCGGCTATTGATTGTAGGATTCCATACGCCAAAAGCCCCATTGTAAAGAGCAGACTGCTGATGCCGAATATCTCGAGTCGTCGAAGAATGACGAGCCCTGTTGTTTTTGCCCATTCATATATGAGCATAAAACCCTGCAGGAAGTCCGCGATCATGATGAGTTCTTTTGGTGCTCAGCCAAAATTAACTTTAGACAGGGTGTTTTTTTAGAGTGCAGAGATGAGCAAAACAAAACAACAATGTCGACAGCAATATTTTTTTCTATTTGTTATATTCATGAAGAAAACATTTCACATACCCACATCACTACTCAAGAGTGATCACAAAAACTAAAGGTAAAATCCTGTCTAAAAATGCACTGTGCGCATTCATACACCTGGCCATGGAGCTACGTCGACATTGTCGCGAAGACACTTTTGGTTGTGGGAGGGCTCAACTGGGGTCTCATCGGGTTTTACGGGATCAATCTGGTTTCAAGACTGTTTGGATATGCCAGTGACTTGACCCGAGTTGTGTACTGTCTGGTTGGCATTGCCGCTGTCTACACATTCTACTCGCAAGTCCTACACGCCGCGACCGATCTGTGCTGTGTGGTTGCTCTTGATGGCACCGAGAGCGTCCCACCTACTGAAGCAGCCGATCCAGATACGACTACCTCAGAAACAAACCCACCTGCAGCTGAGTAAAGTAACAAATTAACACATTTTGACAAGGTACGTGCAGATTTCCATCAAACATGGCATCGGAAATTGGGGGTTGACCCGACGAATGCAGCAGGATGCATGCATGCATTCTAACAGCCCAGATTTCGCGAAATGATTCGAGTTGTACGTGACGTTTAATGTTTTTTTCAGGTTGCACATTCGCACCTTCTGCTGCATTGTTTCTTGTAGCATGTTTAGGAAAAGCTGTGCTGTTACCCGATCACAGATTTGCAAAGTGATCTGTTGACCAAAATGCATTGACCTCAATTTGCGCACCAAAATCTCATAGGCTTCAACAAGGTACTTCAGGTGTGTGGCCATGTGTGCATGTACCACCATGGAATTGGGCGTCACATCTCCCTTTTTGGTCGGGTGTGCCGATTTTGAACGCACAAAGATTGATCGTCTAGTCTTGCACAAACTCCACTTCGAATTGTTTTGCATGATGCGCTTGTACCTGTCGTGCACGAGCGACATGAAAGATGACACTTCATGCAGGTTAGGCCAATCCATCCTGCTTCGTTCCGTACCGCAAATGTGCTCCAATGGGTTCGATGTCTCGTTCAAAGCGTGTATTTCATCTACACACATTTTATTTCTTTTGAGCTAAGAATCATTAAACACCAAACAATCACAGTAGAATGTGTACACTCAAATGCTGGAACTGTGACGTTGATTTGTGCAGCGCTAACAGTCCGTCCGCTTTGATGATGAGTTGCATGCGACACCTACTCACAAGACGCAATCACCAGAACGTTAATTTGAAAACAATAAACTGCAAAACTCTTCGGTACAACCGAAACCGGAGCAAGCGAATTGCCGAGAGTAGGAAAAGCAACAACAATTACCCGATTTTCTGCATACCAATGGGTGAAACTCGCAACAGCGTTCGTCAATGGAAACAATACAAAGAAGACAACAAGGATGCGATGCAAAATGACACTTTTAGCACACAAATGCCCCCAATACCCGAGTTCACAAAAGGCGTAGGGCAGTTTTGTTCGCCGATTTGCGCTCTGAACTACGCGAAAATGTCATCCTCGTTCAAGGCAGCGGATGTTGATGAAATATCAAGAAACATGTACAAAATCATGCGAATCGCCTATTTTCAACTGGGGACAAGGCTGACACAAGCCAATGGAACATTGCAACGGCACAAAAAGTGCAATATTTTTGAATATGAATTCATGAGCGACTCTCAGAATTTGAACAAATTGTTGCTTCAAGAGTATGGAGGGTTCATGACAAGGGACGAACTGAATGCCACGATTTGTCGACTCATGCTTCAAATATTAGATGTCAAGCGTTTGTTTAGCGAGTACATGGGCGCTACAAACAAGTCAGTCGCGCAGCTAAGACGATCGGCGTTGCGTGACAATGCACCGACAAACATCGACGTCAAGACTACTTATCTGTTTAGTGATCAAAACATCCTTTTGCAAAACTCCACGAACATCCTCTGTAACAGTCACAGCAACTCAATAACTTCCTGCATCCTCAACAACAACAAAATCAAGTTGTTTCAGTTCATGCAAATCGCGAAAGGCACGCAAAAGCCCGTGCAAGGGTCCAATGAAACGTCATCACTCATAGCAATGCTTTTAGCAAGTGTCGAAGACAACAAATCCTACAAAAACCTCAACATAATTCCTTCTGACAAGTTGTTAGGCATGTGCAAGAGGTATTTGTCCAACCAAGCAGAGACAGGACCTGAGCGAGGACCCGACAGAAAGCAGCAGCATCGACACGCCGCGAGCAACAGAAAGCGTGATCGAAGTGACAACGCAAGAATATTAAAAATGCTCCGGAAGTCTAGCCGGAACAGACGGAAATCAAAGGCAAATTTGTCGTCGGATGCGCCTCAGCATCTTTTTTCACACAACGCGGAAATACAATCCTACATGCCCAACACATGATCAATGCATGTTTCTTTTGATCAACGAAAATAATCGTATGCCCCAATCGGGAGCAATGTGCGCCGCAGCCACATCAACCCCTCACCGTCGCGTGGGTTGCGAAAATGACCGTAAGTGGTGCTGTTTAAACCTCTGTTCATCAATGTGTCGTGCATTCCGTAAAGGAAATCGTCGATTTTCTTTTGCGCTGAACGAAATTTGTTGACCGCCACGCCCATCATGTCTTTTCCTGTCCCATCGACACCTGTGCTCGTCGCAGTGACTTTGTCGAATGCATTTGCACTATCGTTTTGGACCTGCTCGACGGCCACCCTGGCATTGTGCAGGCTTTTCTGGAACGCCTTGTAGTACTTGCAATACCATTCATTTTCGAATAAAGGGTTCTTAGAGAGCGCACTCATGACCAAATCCATCGATTCGACGCGCCATTCCCGAGCAAACGTGTCGATCTGGGTGTCGGGCATTTTGTTGAAGCCTTGTCTAAATTTGGGCGAGGTCAAAAACCGGTGCATGAACATGTCGAACATCAGATGGTGCATGCCATCCCCGTCTTTTACATACTGTTTGAAGGCCTGTCCCATGCGACGTTCTTTTGTTGCTACATTCACGGGAAGGAGCTTGGCCCATAGTCCGTCCCATTTGCGTTGCGAAATTTCTTTCATCACGTTTTGGGTTTTGAAATACCCCGTGTTCATCGGAATCTCCCAGTCACGACCGGACTTGATATTGACCCGATCGATTACGTGGCACACCTGCGTCAGAATTCTAAAATCGGATTCACAGCCATTGTGTGTTTCAATGGCAGCAGATCGATTCATTCGAGGGGCGATGCGCCAATCTTGAGGAAACTTGCAGGCACACTTGTGTTTTTGTATGACAAGCACAAGACAAACGTTGCGTGTGAAGTAGTCTTTGTACGAATCAACAAACTGGCAGCGCACACCGCAAGGACCATCATCACACTCCTTGTGTTTCTTACCAAACAACTTGCCGATGTTGTTTCCAATGTCACGGAATGTGTTCGAACCGATGCCAAGTTGAGAGGCTACATTGTCTATGTTTTTGGTCACCGTGCCGCTCGTGTTGTCAATGAATTTTTCAGCTTTCTTCGCACCCCCAGAAAGGAATTTTATGGCTGACTTGCTCTCTTTGTTAAACACTTTTTCGATGTTCTTGCGTAGCGCGTCCATGTCTTGATCAATCTTAGAGATTTTTAAGTTCGCTGTGACGTTTAAGGCGCTCATGGACGGCCCTTTGCTCGCTAGTTTTGACACACCGGTGTTTGTAAACTTTGCAGCTTCCGTTATTCCAAGCTGCTTAACAACCTGAGCTGCGGCATCAGACATCTCTTTCGCAGCTGCATTTTTCCCAAACAAAGCTCGCTTGGTGTCCGCAGCAGAATTGTTGATCCCGGTTTTTACTATCTGCATCTGCCTTGAACCAAAGTTTGGTATTGTCTCTTTAAATGCTTTGTTAATTTGTTTTCCCACAATTGCAAACGCCTTTTTGGTTTCTCTGTTTGCCTCTTTCTCAAACTCAGCTGCATCCTTCAAGGCTGTTGTGAGTCCCCTTTTTGCAGCATCTATCTCCTTTTCTGCCCCATCGATGATTTTGCGAAACCTGTTAACAAGCACACCTTCCAAAGCCCGGGTTCTCTGCACAAACTGTCTTGCTAAGTCGATGACACTTTGGGCAGAAGCAGAGAGACCGACACCTATGACATTGAAGGCGTTGCTAACTACAAACATGATGCCGTCGAACATTGGTCCAAACATTGCTGCACCCGCCCTTTTTCCAAGGCGTACGGCGGTTTTTTTGCTCAAAAGGTCATCCTCAACATATTCAAAAGCGGACTGAATTGCTACATACAACGCAGCAAAGAGCAACAGAATGGAAACAATGGCAAGGCGCCTGCCACTCACCACAGAGAACTCAAAGAGTTCTTGCAAAGTCTCTTGCAAGATGACAAAGTTTAGCATTGATTTAGCTTCGCCACGAAGCTAAAAAGGAAAGGACGTGCGCGCAAAAAAAAAGTTGATGTAATTGTGAGACTGTTCATCGTCTGTTTAACATTTCAACATGACACGGTTTCATTCATTAAAGATGACAAGGAGTCGGCAACGAAACTCATTTCACATTTAATTGACAGATGTGACAAAGGCTCTTTTGGGGACACATGTTGCTGGTAAAACTGTCGTCCATTCCAGGTAAAAGGAACCAGTCGACTAGAATTCAACATGTTTCCGATCACAGGAACCCGCGTGCCGCGAAACAGGTGTTGAGTGTTGGTTTGGTACTCGTTAGGTGTTTCAAACATCACGTCTGGCTCATACTTTTCATTGTGTATCACAGTGAAGGCGTCACACAACGCTGTCGCAGCCGAGTGTGCGATGTTAGGAGTCTGAGACGACGTGTCTTCCACTGATTCACACCCGTAAAAGTAATTGAACACGATGTTTGTTACGCAATCAGGGAAAAACTTGGACAACACCTTCTGGAGACCTCTAACTTGCCTTTCTGCGAGTCGAATGACTGTCCAGTTGGTTAGAAGGTTCGACGCTTCTGTGATTTTGCGAATGTCAGGTGACACAACGCTATTTTTAATGCACCTTCGACTCTGAGTTGCGTGCACAAGATGATACATTCTGCCTATGTCGGGGAATGGGAACCTTGTTGACATTGCAAAGCCAGTCTTGTGCGGTTGCACAACAGCATCGTCCTCAATCAAAGTCCGCATCGCACTTCGACCAATTCGCATGCTCAGAGATGTTTGCGAGTCATCGAAGAACGGAGTCATGTTTTTACATTCAGTAGCCAAAATGGCTTGTGTCGTCATGTCGACATGCATGCAAGTTGACCTGCGAAACTGGTCTTCACTGCCCAATCCTTCTGTTTTGGGCTGCAGGTTTATGAACTGCAAGTCAAAGAGATATCCCGATTTTTGTTGCATCAACAGGCTCCGATCTTTGTTTCTAAAGTGTGTCATTCTGTAGTTAAGACGCTCATTGAATTGAAGAAATTCCAAACCATCCAAAAGATTCGTCATTGAGAGGACGTTGAACAATGAAAAATTGTTGTTTGTGGAATTCTTGAATTTGATCGACCCAGTTACCATCAAAAGATTTGTCACATCTAAGAATGACTTCATCTTGTCACGGCGATCGAATTGGTGGCAATTTTCATTGTGCATGATCTCAATCAAGATGAGGTAAAGAAGTTTCGCGTCATTACTCAGTTCCGTGTCTGCCATGTGCGTGCACAACGTCATTTTTGTCAGACTAGCAAGTCTGGAGTTTGAATCGTGCAGGCTTCTGGGAAACTTCGTCACACTCTTCACAATGCCCTCCCAAACTCGTGTGTACAACGGAACGTTTTTGTCTCTCGAATGAAATTCTTTCAAATTTGTAGCAAGGTCAAGGAGTCTTTGTGCCCGACGTAGCATTGATTTGAACAAAGCAAATTTTCTCGCGACATCGTAACTCAAAGGTATGAGATATGCTGAACACATCTCTTTCAACTCACAAGGCGTTTCATTTCTAATGCCTGTGCTGTGGTGCGAATTTGTCGCACGTGCACTCATTTTTAATCTCAGGTTCGCTCGAACGATGTTTTTTTCGGTTTGATCGCGGAGCATTTTGTGGTACCAAGTAATTGCAGGTTTGAGCGTGTGCGTATGCCAGTATATTGCCTGGCTTTGTTTGGGCCATGTGTTGAATTTGCTCTTAGAATCCACGCACCGTTTCGAAGCATTGAAAGTTAATGACCCAATTCTAAAGGTTCTGCGCAGGTCATCAGAATGCTTGTTTTTGTTGATCTCGTACAGAAACATGTCGTTGAATGCACTTGCAAATACGTGAGTTTGAGATAGCGCGTGAATTTTGCTGCAATTGTGGATGATCCTGTCATGGTCAAAACGTTTTTGTGTGCGGCTGGATGACTTGAATCTCGTCACCATTGCAGTGACCACGGGCTGCATCAAAGGTGCATTGTCGGGATGCGTGGCAAGGATTCTCGTCAAATCCCTGATTTTGTCGTGACGCGAATTGATGTCGACCTCGATGTACCTTCTCGAGTAGCAGGACTTTACAAAATCAAGTTCGACCTCGGCCAACTCCCTGAGCACGGAAGTCATGGCGTTCATCTCGGTTTTAGGAATCTTGGACTTGGGTGGTGTGAACGTGGGAGAGGAGATTTGTTTCCGTTTCATTTTTGATGTTTTGAATTTGACACCGTACTGCTTGTTCATGCATTTGCGTCATTCTCATCCCGTCTTTCACGTCAAAGCAAAACGCATGCAGCCATAGTTTGCACACACTGATTCTTTTTTGGCACAAATCAAACCTCGCAATGAGCGCCGCAGTCTCAAGAGTCTCTTCTAATGAAGAAAAGGGCGCGACGAAAATGTCCGTAGAGGGCTATCAAGTGCACACCTTGTCGCCAAAAGAGTCCGAAATGGTGCAGAAGTGGACCACTGAAAACCCAAACAAGTGGCTGCACGTGAAGGCAAAATGGGGTCGTCATGTGTTCTGTCACAGCGACGCCACTAAAAATTTTGAGATTCTTGTGCAAAAAAACGGACAGATACGGGTCTTGGTTGCTGACAAGAAAGATTGCGTCAAACTACAAAGTCAATTGAAGAACAACACAGAGGTGTGGGAGCATGTGAACAACACGTTCCAAAAAACAACCCTGATGAAGTGTGTACGAAAACACCCTCGATCGAACATTGTTGTAACATGAAAAACGTTGCTCTTGTTTGCGCGTTTGTGAGCACATCGATTGGATTCAATCACAATCCAAACGAAAACAAGCACAATGACAGATGCAAAAGCGCAAGCGCCATTCCCATTTTTTTCAAAGGAGATGCCACCCCCTTTCACAATGAGTGAAAACATCAAAGAATCCGAACTGAGCGAAAAATGGATGAAAGGTAACGTAGGCAAATGGCTGCATGCCAAATGCTCCAGTGGAACCCACTTATTTCGACGTTTTTATACCAAGAAAGATGGAAAGCTAGCGGAACAAAGTTTCAATGTTCGCGCTTTTAGCAATGGAAAAGCCGAGCCAATGAAAACATCAGCTGACCAAGATTTCAAAATCGATTTAAAGATGCCTGTTTTCGCGCATGTTGAGGTTCCATTCGAAAATATCAAGACCACTTTGAAGCATGTCTTGAAAATGTACAGGCCTATACAAGTCGATTGAGATTGAAGAGCACATGCGCATCACATGTTAGGCGCAGATGTTGCAACGCGCACATGGCAATACACGTACACAACAGACCAACAAATGTGCTTGTTCATTGTTGACGTGCTTCCTCTAGAGTGGAAAAATAAGCGCAAAGGTTCTTGAAAATGTTGTTCTGCTTTGTCCCGGCGGCAGAATGCAGATTAGACTTGAAGCTGTTGCATTCGATTTCATTTGCTTTCATGATTTCGGCACACTTAGCTTCTGCCACTTTCATGATCTCACTGCACTTTTTTTTTGCAACCTCAGTCCTCTGCGTAGTGTACTCCTCTATCGATTTTTCATTGATACTTTCGACTAAAGGTTTGACTTTCTTCAACACGTCTAATGCACATGAATCAATGCTTCCATTTTGGTTCCATGATTCCAAAAACTGTTTCTTGAGGACACAGTATATGGTTTCTGCTTTTGTCTTTATGAGTGTATTAGACGGCCCCGTTTTGTTGTTGTTCGAAAAGCATGAATCCGATGGAGGACTCGGTGCTTCGACTACGTTAATCCTTGCAGCTGCTGCAGCCGCATGTTGATCAATCTGTGCAACTTGTCTAATTCGCTTTGGGGTCGGCGATTCATAAGGAGCATTCATCAACAACCTCCGTTTACACACGGTGCGATACTCTTTTTGGTAAGCAGCATGGCAAACTTTGCATTTAGGCAGGTACCCGCTCTTGTTCCTAGCATTTTTAGCAAACTCATCTATGGGTTTGTGGCAACCGCATTTGTTGCACTTCTTAATATTTAACATCATTAGTCCTTGTGCCGCTTGAGACTTCGCATTTTTTTGCATGTCAGGTGGAGGATGAGCTATTTGGTTGGGGCCGGATATGAGTTGTTGAAGGTTAAAGGTAGAAGAAGCCATTGTGAGTTGTCAGTGTCTTCCAAAACAGCTTCCCGCTAAATTTCCCGCCGATTTTTTAATGCGATGCAAATGTTAATTTTCATGTTGTCGCATCCTGGGTATCCCCTTGTTTCTGACGTCGGAGTTCGGAGTGCGTTTTGACTGGGCAAATGGCACAGGGATGGTTTCCGTGGAAATTTTCCCAAAAAAATACCAACTAGCTATTTTGTCAATTTGCCTTGTCGCCCTCTAGAAACACCCCCATTCCGTATTTTAGTTTACGCAACTCACACACTGATCTTCCTTCCCCTGCCCCACACACTTAGCAAAGCTCCATGTCGAAGGAAAAACACACCCAATTTTTCAAGGTCAAAGCAATAATTGGTTACACTCAAAGCAAGTTGAGGTTGGACGGAGTTCAACACGACGAAGAATCATTTTATGTTGAATGGAAAGATTCAATTGTAAAAGAAGATGACCCTTTCCTAACTAAGAAGAACGTCCGGAAGGTCAAAAAGATCCCCAAAAAAAGACAATGCAAGGTGCAATGGAAACCGAACTGGGTGCAAAGAAAGGATTTTGTTTCAGAGGCCTTCCTGAAAAAATTATTGATCAAATACAACTCCAAAACAAAAGACCCTGAAAACAGATATGTCTTTTAAACGATTTTGAAACCCGTTTCTTGTCACATCATGCCATTAGATAGATCGTATGTCATGCATTCGGTTTCACAAATTTCTTGTAACACGGCTGAATATCGACACAAAGCCAAACTCATGTTCCCATTGTTCTGCATCTGGGCATTGCTATACCGGGCAGCAAAATCTTGCACCATCAACAGCGTTTCTTTGAAACTATGACGTAATGTTTTGCCAAGTGATGCGGAAAGCGCTCTGTAAGCTGCATCAACAAGCGGCACAACCGATTTGTCAATCGCAATTCTTCCGTTTAGCGACAACTCGGTTCCCATGTTCCGCGCTGACCCCCCAAAGAAAGGGCGATAGCTACGGTATGCGCTTTCGCTAAACGCATTTGCAACGTTTAAGTTTTGACGCAAAGGAAGCCAAAATGCTAGGCACAGTTGGCTGGGAGCCTCTACTACGCTGCAGCTATTCCTCCTGGTCATGAGGCGGCCTTCTTGCATGTAACAGGTGTACGTGCACCGATCTATGAAGGATTCAGCAGCACTCAATGTCTCGACAACAAACATCTGTTTGGTGACCGCATGCAGCATCGCCATGTACGAAAGACCCGAGAGAAGGGTTCCCAGCCACACGCGCACGGAGAATGCTAAGGTTGATGCTGAACAAGCAGAACCGTTGCGTGGGAGTGTGCTTGCCATCAACTTATGTATGTCTTTCACCCGCGAGAAACTAGCCTGGCACATCGCCGATGAGGTTGCGTCCTCGATCACTGTGTTGTTGAAGTACGCGCCAAAGTTCTGGGTGACCCCTGATCCAGTCCTGATCGCCGCCCAGGTCTTGGTCCTGCCTTTGGAGCGTGTCGTCCCCCCGCACAAGACCTGCAAACCCTTGCAGTTGTGAGCACACATCTGGGCGACTGCCTGCTTTGTCAACTGGAATTTTGAGTTTGACAACACACTGTGCTTGCGCATGAGCGATTTGATCTGGGCAACATTGTTGCTCTCGACCAAGGCGCCCAGTTTGGAGTTCGTAACACGGGACGCCAGTATCAGTTGGTACACCTCGTTCTGCACGCGCGCGTTCAGGCAAAGGTTTGCACATTGCTCCAAAAGAGGTTCATTGCTTCTTCCCTCTAGAATTATGAATGCCACGGGACAGCCTGCTGCTATGCGATGCAAGCCGGGCCAGGAAAACTTCAAGCGATGGCTTTTTATCGGCACGGCAAACTTGCTTTGCGTTCCATTCTTTGCATCACCTTGCACTGCTTTTTTGGTGGATTTTTTACTACTGGGTTCCTCCGCCCTGCTGCTTGCATTGAGATTAAGTACGTCTACAAAAACCGGGGATGCAACGTTTGTCATAGTTAGACCTGTCATGTGGGTCTTGGGTTGATTTCTTGGAATGATGGACCCGCGGAGCACGTCCTGACGGACGGTTTTCGCACTGAGTGCATGCTCCAACAAGCCTCGACTGCTTTCCTCCCGGACCTTTTGCGCCGCGGCGTTACGCAACAGAGTGCTGGCTTGTTTGTTCGCTTTGCGTAGCAGAGTTTTGGTGATGAAACGGGTTAGGCTGCGATTGCATGAAAGGTACGCGCTGTGGTCTCTGGGGGTGTTTTCGATCTCGTCCAGTTTCCCCAACTTACGGCAGAGCATCGGGGTGCGCCCGTCCAGCGAGTCGAACACCATTTCGTAAAACATACCCCGTCGAACAAGCGTGTCAGCCAAAAAGACATCGATGCACTGACCACTAAGATCCCCGCCGGCTATCTCCGCATCCCTGCGCTGGGTCATCGCGCACAGCAGTAGCATTTCGTCTACGTAAAGTGCGTCGATGCTCCCATTCATCGCTTCGTTTAGCGTTTGCACATGCTGCTTTGCGTCGTTAGTCGTCGGTAAGAACACATCGGGTAGCTGCCCGCGGACAGATATGAGGTTCATGGTCCCTCCCGCATTGGCTCCGACGCAAAACGGAAGTGGTACATCGTTTGCACGCAGCGAGTTGTGCAATTTCAACATTGACCCGGCCGTTCTTGTGCACCTACTGTTCATCGCTTGCTCCCGGAGATACGGGTCCTGACACTTTGCGGTAATGAGTGCATGCAGGTCTACGGCTTTGGTGTCAGTGACCTTCATCACCGACTGATCGAGCATGAGCTCCAGTAGGTACTCGAGTCTCCTAACAGGTTTCAAAACGTTTCGCCGCAAGAGGTCGTTTTTGGCGATCTCGCGTAGTTGCATCGAGCCGAGTATCGCGCGTTGCGCCGGAGTAAAGTGGTTCGAGGCTTGGGATTTGTTGGCGATGTGGAGATGGCGACGTGTACTGCGCCACATGAGATAGGAATTGGGGTAACACAGTCGCGCAACAGTCTGTGCACGCAACTGCGACGCTACATCGAACAAAGACATCGACGTCTTTTGCTCGCCCTTTCCCTGCTTCTCAAGATGGTCATAAACTTTGGCGTACAGCTTGCTACACGCATGATACTGCGAAACAAGTTTGTTCGAGTGATCGTAAAACGTTGCATTTCTGTGCTTTTTCATCACCGCGAACAAGTAAATATTGGGGTGCTTTGTTCGATGATTTTACATGTATAGACATCAAAACATGTTCAAAACGGGACTTGCCACACAACCTCGTACAAATTTTTTAACGTCGTTTTCTGCAGAGGTTCCGTCATCAACCATTGCTCTGTGATCACATTTGGATCGCCCCTGTTTCTTTCCAAAACTTGCGTGGAGTCACTTTTTAGCATCTGTGTCACTTTCGCGCGCACGGCCTCCTCCTCCGCAGACAAGGTTGCATTGCACGTTTCTGGGTGCGGGTACACCACTATTCGCCCCCGTTTGGAAGACAGAATGACCAAAGCTTCCCCATATCGACTGTGTTTGAACAACAGCTTTCCGTAATGCAGTTTTGAAAGAATCCATTGTTCAGGGTGCAGCCGCATGATCAGGTTGTCGCGAAGCACATCACAGTTGCGCTGAGTTATGTAAGCCATTTTCGGCAGCTTAATGTTTTTGAAATCTTCCATGGCACGAGGGCTTTGTTGTTGGCATGCAAGCATCATTGCGTAGATGTGGTCGTTTGGATTTTGAAAATTAGGGATACATTTTATTAGAAAAAGGAATTAATGATGCAAATACAAACACAATGGACACGCTTTGACGTGAATTACGACTCCCTATTTCGCAAATGATAACGCGCCCTTTTTGTGGAACCTTGCACCGGAGTCTTGTCATTTGCGGTCGATGAACTAGTCAATGTGCAGGGCATTTTTTGTGGTGAGTCTTCGTCCTCTTTTTCTTCGCGTAGGTCCGACAAATGCACAGATTCCTTTTCCATGGCCGAAGCGAAATCTCTCTTCTCGGCATCATTGCTCGAAATGGAGCTTGCAAGTTCAAAGTCGTAGCTCTCTGATTGATGGGTTGACACGCAATCGCCAGAGTTGTTTGAAGCTGATGCCTTACTTTCTTCGTCTTCCGTGATGCCGTTCTGCAAATTGGCATGATGAGTTTCATCGTCGAGTCTGCATTGTACGTTGATTGCTTCCATTTCCTCTTTCAGTTCTTGTTGAGCAGCTGCATCCACGCGAGTAATGTGAATCCTAATTTCCTTCATCAAAGCTATACCGATTAACTTCTCCATGTAAGCAGGCAACTTGTTGTTGTGTCCAGCAAACCTTTTGAAGTCTTTTATCTCCTGGATCAATAATGCTCGCGCATCTCTACGAATTTCGTATTCGATGTCATCGTTGCTGCAGTCCATGGGCCTAATTGGGTTTTGAGAGGGGTGAGGTCAATGTGCAGGGTGTTGATTTTTAAAAAAAATAAAAAGTCGGCCGAAAATTTGAAAAAAAAATGAAAAATTTTTAAGGAAATTTTACCAGTTTTCTTTCAAATTCCAGAAATTGTAGGAAGTTTCGCGAAGTTGGGACTAAAATTGGCGGGAAAATTTGGCGGGAACCTGTTTAAAAACAACAAAAAAACACAACATCATTGTCGCAGAGTGAAAACCACATGGAACTTACGAGATCACGTTTTCACCATTGAAAAGCCATCACAGAATCCATCGATCCATCCTACCTTTGCTTGTGCTTGAGACACGATGCCCGTGACAGTTTCTACTTGGACCATTCCCATTTCGAAGAGGACTGCATCGAAGAAGACCAAGCTGAAGCTGCCCCCGCCCCTCATTCCAGGCATGAACTGCAAAACTATTGAAATAGCAGAACTTTTGGCGCGGAATCACACTGGAAAGTGGATCTTCTACGGGATGACATGCTGGCATTACTTCTTCATGATGCATGATCTGGAAGGGAAGTTCAACACTTTCACTGTTCGAAAATATTCATCACATGTTGGTGGCTACGTAGTGGAACGAAATGGGAAGAACGTACCGAACGACATCAAACTGGACCTGCCCATCGTGGTCAGGGACCTTTTTCGGCGCAGAGCTGCTACCACTACAACCCTGTACGCGGTGCTCGGTGGAAAATACTGAGTTACTTAGGCATCTGAGGAGTGCCGCCAAGAGCTTTGATTGCAGCTGCCAATTTCTTCTTATCAGCATCATTTCCGCCAACACCCAAATCCGTCAAATCGTTTTGCAGTCTTTCAATCGCTTCTGAGTGCGGTCCGCATGGGGTGCTGCAGGGGAAGAGCGAGCACGAACTGTCCGTGGAGCACCCGAGCAGCTGGCTGACCATCTGGTACTGAAGGAGGTCCTCCAGAAAGCCGCTGGCCTTCTTCTTTCCTTTGCCGCTCTGGTTGAGCAACAGGAACGGCCAAATATCGCATTTGTCGTTGCAACTCATGATGTTCTAGTGCGGAGATGTGTGTGTATGTGAGTAGGTTTTGTTTGGCACAGACACTTTGCTTTAATGTACTACCAATCACACGGGTCTTTGATGAGAAAAAAAAAATGTTTACAATATTTGTGCGTCAAACTTCGAAAACCCACATGCAATTGCGCAAGCTACGCTCATATCCGAACCACAGACACATACACACCTACACGCACAAAGATGTATTACAACGCGAGCCGAAAATACCGCATGCAGAATGAGATGCAAAGCCCCCACGACAGCAACAGCAGTGCGCGCAGTGGGTATAGCAGCGGCAGCAGCAACAAAAGCGTCGCAGTGAGCATCCGAAACAAGATGCGCTGCCTCGAGAATCACATGGAGCAGATGAAACGCAAAAAGTACGCCACTTTAGTGAAACAGATCACGCAAAACGTCGTGCGCGGCATGGCGCAGGGCAAACGCACGCATGTTCACATGTTCTACAAGTACCCCGTTGCAGCAGACGGTGTGCGTTCGCTGTTTAAACTAGTTGCTTTCCTGACCGACAAGAGCGGCATGCAGTGCAAGCCCATTTACGCCGGGAAAAGGTTTCTTTACAAAGGCAAAAGGGTACCGATCGGGGTCAAAATTCGATGCAAGTCTGCTCGTGGAGTTGCCCCGAACGGCGTTGTTTCGAACACAAATTGTTCTTAAATACTCATGCATGCTTAAAATAAACATGCAGATATTTTATGTCAGTTTGTCATGACATGTTTTGACGGGTGCCTGGAGCACGAAGTGATGTCCTCAGTTTCATTTACCGACGTGAAAGAGTCCAAAAACCACTGGACCTTTTATGGGAAATTCAGGCAGGACTGGAAGTCCGAAAGTCACCACTTTCGCACAACGATAAGAACAGCAGAGATCAATGAGGCCAAGGAACCCGACGAAGCGAATGTGTACATCTTCGGACCGCAACACGTTCTTTTCAAAATATCAACAGTGTTGTACATCCCGAACCACATGGAAGAGGGGTCCACAGCAACAAACTACCTCAATTTTGACTACACAAAACACAATCTACCCACTACGTTGTACATTGGCATGATAGGCAGCATCATATCTCCCGTGTTTGTAAGTGTTTCGTAGAGACAGACTCGGCGTGGCACGTGTGTGCCCACATGGCATCGACGAAGCGGCTCATCACGCAAATCGTAACACCAAAAGCGGCCCGACTGGGCGAAAGTTTGTGTTTCATCGAATCGTCTTTCTTCTGTATGAATGAGCCAGAGGAGGAGAACGAGAACAACTCGATCTCGGATTGTATGGACTTCCACATGTTCTCGTATTTCTTTCGAAACGCGCACCGTCGCATCACTGCGGGCCCGATCAGCGCCCGGATGGTGTCGTAACAAAAATAGATCTCACCGAGGACGCTCTGCAATTGCTGCAGCCGGGTCAGGTGCATCGGTGTGATCGGAGCGGCAAAGTATTTAGTAACCGTTGATGCATTGTCATAACCGATGAATCTAGTGCTCTCTTCTTCGACATCGTCTCTTTGGTCGATGCTTTTAGTTTTGATGCCATCCTCCGTGTACATCGTCTGTAGGTATGCAAACAATAGCTCGTCGTACAGGATGACGCCCCTGAGTTTGTCGCTGAGTTTCTTGCAAGTGATGACGTGATTGCGTAGCATCTGGTAGTCCGTGTTGTTCTTCATTTTGGCCACCACGCTGCTCATCCAGAACTTGACGTCATTTTTGGTGTGCAATTGCAGACGCAGATTGCTACTTCCCAGAGACGGTGATTTTACATCTTTAGATTTTTTGCGATTGCTGAAAAAGTACACACACAAGTTGTCCTCTTTGTCAGCCTTCGACAGCTTGTACTTTGCGTTTTCGCCCAAAGATTTCTCACAAAGCTTGTTTCTACGAATTGTTAGCTCTTTGATGACCCTGCCACTGCTCTTGTTCTTGCTAGCTATGACTTGCTTGGTCGTCTTTGCAATCAATTTTTTGTACTTTGAGACCTCGCTTTCTAGTGCCTTTTTATCGTGGTACTTGGCGTTTACTAGGAGCTCCTTCATATCGGAAACCGCCCGGAAATACGACCATGGATTAGTGTGTTTCAGGGTCGATTCGGATTCAGACGATTCTGATTCTTTGCATGATTGGTCGGACGTTTCCTTTTCCGTCTGATCGGGTTCATCGTCAGCCCAGGAACCAGAAACGAAACCCATCAGATCATTACTAGATTCTTTGTGTTTATCGACGAATCCTTTTTTTTTTAATTTTGGAACCAGTTTCATTGTTGTTCGCATTCGGGATCTGTGGTGAAGGCAGATAAACTGACAGAATGGTCGTAATGATTATGAGGAACGTCTCCCTTCTGCTCTTCTCCCCATTGACTGCCTGGTGCATTGAAAATATGAGCACCGCGAGGATGACTACGGTCTGCACAATGAACGCAACAAATTTTTTGTTCACACTAAATGCCAACTCCCCGCAACAGCGCGTTTTGTATGCCGACGTCATGGAGCTCTGCCCGTCGTCCACCTCTTTAGGGGCAGCCTTTTTCTCATCCGAAACACCGGCAGCGTCATTCACAGTGATGCGGTAATCGCCCGTCCCCGAGACCCTGCGCATATCGATACCGCGGTTGTGCGGCCTTTCATGAAATATTCTGGGGGTCGTGCGGATGGGCGTGCCGTCGTTGCACAGCAAAATTTCGTTTCTCTTTGTGTCCACAGAGCCACGAGGATTCTGTAGCTCGACTTCTTTATTTTCGACTGCGTCGGGGTCGTACATCGCTGTCAAACCATGCACATCACACCGTTGCAAAAGATATTTTGATAGATGTGTGCACATATTTTTTTGTGAGCATCTATTTCCCGGTCTTGTCTCGGGTTTGTAGTGCAAAATGGTTCTTGCGTACATAGCGAGTTTCGTTCAGAATGCCGTGTCGGGCCTTGGCTCTTCGAGCAGCTACAGGCTGTTCATGGGAGTCGCTCTGTTTTGCATTCTAGCCGGTCTTTACCTCAACTATTATCTCTTCAACAAAGTCACGGAGTTGGAAAAGGGGCAAATCATCCTGCTAGGCGCTGCTGTGCGCGCCCAGAAACGCATGAAAGCAAAACGACGAAGCACAAAACCCAATGGCAGCAGCAAACCCCCACTCGCACCCGGACGAGCAGTACCGTTGCAGGCGCTAAAGGTTTGTGCCGGGACAAACGCAGCGAAAGGGCATCCATTCCTGCGTTCAACCGATAAGAACACAAGAAGCATTGCGCGCACAGAATTCAGACCTCTCAGTAGCGACGGGTCGGGAGAGTTGCAGCTCAAACCAGCGACAATGAGTGACCAGGCTCGGAAATCCGAGCTACTGGCCATGAACGCATTGATGAGCAGTGAAAATGTCTGTCTATCATCGGGATAGGCACGTGCGCATGCAGTCATTCTTGCTCCGTTGATTGGTAGAACTCTAAATACTGAAGCGCTCTGCCAACTATGACTACACTGTCACCTAACTTTCCGATCGAAGTGTTGCAATCGTTGCAAATGACTGACCGCATTGTGCCTGTCTCGTGACAATGGTCCGGTGTCGCCCGCATGGAACCCCTTTTCGTCATCTTGCGATGGCATATGCAACACGGTTTCCCGTAATAGTCTTGCATGTTGATGTTCTTTTTAATCTTAGCAAGTTGTTTCTGCTCCACCTTGCGGCATGACTTGCACTTCCACTTCCTAAACACGGTGCCGCGCATGCTTGTGCTGTTAATTTCAAAATTTTGCTGCAAGGGCATTGTCATCTTGCACGATTTGCATGTGCGGAAAACGTTTGTTTTGCCGCGGAGAACCGGCGAATCGCCAGATGATGCGCTACTGTTGTCTGGCGAGGGACTACTTGAATCTTTAGGCGTTTTTGTTTCAGCGCAAATGACGCATTTGTGTCCTGACGACGGAAAATTCGCTTTCGTGTCAGGCAGCGCGTAATTGCATTTAGGACAAATGCGAAGCTCGTGCTTCCTCTCAGTGGTTGCATACGTGCGTTTCCTTTTTTGGATGGTCCTCCGCACTGGCGGCGAAAGGACAAACGAAGGAGACAGGGAGGACGTGGAAGAGACGGAGGGAGGCGTCGATGGTGGGCTCGGCGTCGTGTCCGCACCGGATACCGCCGCAGCAGCAACCGCCGCGGCTTTGTTGATGCTCTTTCGGTGCCGATTGCGATTGCACCAGTCTCTTATGTACGTGCTCGTCGGCGATTTGTTTTTTTTGGTCATGACTGGTTTTGATCTAGTCATTAGTTTTGATGATGATGATGATACAAATGAGAAAAACTTAGGCTTGTGCACGTGGGTTTTGGTCTTTGCAACAGCCGTAGCTATTCGAAAAAAATACTGCAGACCCCACATACCGCAAATTTGTTAAAAGCACTCAAACTTTTTTTCAGGCTGTCTTCAAAACAGAAGCTTTGGGTCTGCAATGATGTGCACTACAGACACCTTAGAACATTGCTACGTGCATTTGCAGTGTAACAAGGCCAGGAAAACAAAATTTAAATTGGTTGTATTGGGGTTTGAACGACATGCAAAGTCGTATTAATGACCGGAAAAATTCAATGCACCGCTTAGAAGCCGAGCGTTGCTGCATGGACATCAATCTTCCGGGCATCTGCGATCTGCTAAAGAAGAGCCGTTTCAAACTCCCGGTCTTTGGCGTTGAGAAGAAAACCAATCTGAGCGAGTGTGTGTGGGCGTCGGAATGGAAAGAGTCATCCGAGCAGAAAGCAGATTTCGACATCGTTCAGGTGTACACCTGTGATGTCTCGAGCAATGAGCAGAAACAAAACGACGAGGAAGAAGTTCGGTGTTCGCGCTTTGCCACCTGCGAAGAGGGTAGTGTCCGGGTGCGCGAGCAACTGCAGTTTTGTAGGCAGTGCTTGATCATCAACGACATCCGAAATCCTAAAGAGCAACTCCTGGATTGCTGCATGGATTGTGCCAAGTTGAGTCTCGTCAACTTGGAATGCCTACGAAACAATGAGATGCTTGAGAACCCGGAGATCTTTACGCGGAGCCTCCGCGAGCAATTGCGGTACATATCATCGCGGTCTGATGGGTTCAACCTGCAGACGGTCTGGAGGCGCGAAGCCAGTTGTGTGTTGTTCACAATCGACACGAAAGAGCACACGGGAAGCAGCAGTGGGCTCGAGGCCTCTGTGCGAAAGCTCAAATGCCTGCTCGAACACGTTGTCAAGTTGCACCCCATTGTCGTTCTCTTCGGATTGATAGACGTGCAATGGCGATGGGTGCACAGCGGGCAGATGTGCCATGATGTGTACATGCACAACACCGAATGCGACATTGCGATGCGCAACGCCAATAAGTACAACTCGAATCTACGGGGAGCCTACCACAAAGAAAATACACAGACATTTCCGCAGCTGCTACCGAAACACTTTCGGGAGCAGGACACCAAAACAACCGCGGTGATTCGCCCCATGTCTTTCTGGACCAAACGAATGCTTCAGCACTACAACAGCGTGATTCAGAGGGGCATCCAAAGCATCGAACAGAACCTGATAAAAGAGTTCCGATGCATTGTCACCATGGTCGACGCAAATGTTCTGCACACTTCTTTTGACGACGGTAGTGCGGCTCCCTACGACAACAAGCGCTACAGCTTCGGCACGCTCTGGGTGTGATTGCAGGTCCACACACACGCGCAGAAGCATTTTGTAAGTGATTTTTTTTTGTGTACATCATCTTTTACGACAATCTAGAATGCCCTAAACCAAACTTTAACATCGTTTCTACGTGCAAACCTGCAATTGTTACCGTGTAAAGCATGTTAAATTACCGACGCACATCTTACGCCCCGCTTGAAACAAAATCAAACACGTTTTCCACTCTGAGAGTGAACGCCCCGACTTCTTCCTTAGACGAGAAAAGCGTAGATGTGAAGCTGCCGACACCCAAAATCGTGAGTGACGTTCAATTGTTGCTTGATTCAGACAAGAAACGCAGCCACGAAATCACGGTTCTCAAAACAAAAATCGAGGGATTAGAAAAAAACTATGAGCAGTGCACACAGCTGATCGAAAAGCTGACCAAGCAGCTTGAGGAGACCAAGGAGAAGGCAACCACACCACGGCCGGTCAGTCGACAGCGAAGCACGCGCTCCAAACGCGGAAAACTAAACGTCACTATCGCTTCAACAAACAAAAGCAGCACGAACGACGTGGCAAAAACAACAGCCACGGCCACAGGCGCCACTGCTAAAGCCGCAGCCAAACCAGCTAAACACTAATGGAGGCATGCATGAGTTTCTAGCATCTGGGTGCACCTAATTTCTTAAGTATTAAATATTTTGTAAGATCATCACTAATGAACTTCTTGTTTCCTTTCTTGCTTTTCTGTTCTAAAACAGAGGCAATTGCTTTCATTCGCAAGTACCCGCTAATTGGGCTGCATGGCTTGCACGCGGGTGTTTTGCTTGGACAGCACATTTGACTCATCAACGCAGCAGTGTACACGCTACTCATTCTGTTGTGTGTTTGTTTTTTTTTGATTTGCCATCAAGCTTTGCAAAAAAGAAATACCCTACTTCGCATCACAAAAAAAAATTACCGTCATAGCATCATGAGGTTTTCGATCTCGTACATGGTTTCATTGATGTTCGCAAAAAGCGTGCGCATTGGCTCGCCTACAGAGGTCCCATTCTTTGTTTTGGAGCGCGCCGCAAGGTCGGCATCAAGGTTTTGATCCTTGATGTAATTAGAGAAGGAACGCATCTGCAGCGAGTAGGCGCGTATGAGGGTGGTGCGTTTGTTCACACTCAAATCGTTGAGATCGCGCACGATTTTGCGACAGACCTCCACGCTGTACAGAAGAGAGTTGTTTATGTTTGTCTGGACGTTGTGAGAATTTTCAAAAAGGAAGCACTTGCTTTCGCGCAGGACCCGAAACCCAAATAAGTGCATAAACAACATCGACCACGAGGAACAGTATCCATTCGGGTCCAGGTCTTTGACGATGTGCTTGTCAGTCTGCACCTGCATTCCTTTCCTCTTCTTCTTCTCAGTCGGGTCGGTGGTTTCCCACGAGAAGGTAAGATTCGCGCGTCTGGATGCTATTTCACCATACATGTTTGACACAAAGCGCATGATCGCATCTTTGTATTTCGCAACATTGGCTTCCCTGCCCCACCAGACGTACGACGGGGCATCGTGATCAAGGCCGTACGGTTCGAACACGAAGATCTCAAGACGTCCGTTGTATTTGTGCACCAGAAGGGCGTGGTTGTGCGCCGAGGTTACCGCATTTTCATCGTCGTCCTCGTTGTGTTCAAACTCCAAATACACCAAGTAGGCGTCCGAGCGAGCGCCGAGCAATGTGGGTTGACTGTTGCGGCAGATGCCTTTGACAACACTTGCCTCACGTTTGGGAAGCACGCTCCCCGCCACGACCCCGATGTCCGAGGTGCGGCTCTGTAGCGCCTTCGATTTGAGTATGCTCTTCTGATCACACTTGACGGGGATGAAGCCGGGCTCTTCAGGAATGTTTTGGACGTGGACGCTCGTGATCTGGAGTATTTCTGCTTTCTTCTTGTTTCTCTTCTTTGGGGTGCTGTGCTGCAACAGGAAACACAGTTGGTTTGAGAGCCGGTCGCTCATCATGCAGTCCAGGACCGCCTTCAAAGCATCCTCACGACGTTTGGTGTGCTTGGCGGCGCTTTCGCCCCTGCGTTTGTGCACTCCGCTCGATGACTTGTGCATTGTGTGCATGTTGCCCTCCATGAACGGAAGAACGCACGAGCCTTGGCAAAGTTTCTGCTGCATGTTTTGCAGGTGAAGATGGATGAGTAGCTGCGTCCTAAACTGGTCTGCATGGTGGTTGACCGCGAAGGCCGGTACGTAAGATTTGGATCGTTTTTTCTTTGAAAGGGAAACTTTTATCTCAACAGTTGTGTTCTTTTTTGATACTTTGCCTGAACTACTCTTTTTTGGCATTTGTCCATTCAGCTTTGATGTTTTGCAAATAAACGCCCATTTAATTTTTCTTGTGTCGTCATTATTTTTCTTTGAGTTTTTTTCTGTGTCTCGGTGCTTGCTGCGCTTGTTCGAAATTGCAAAACCCAATCCAAGACCATGCTGGTCCTCACATTGTGTATCCTCGTTTCTCTCTCGATTGTTACACTCTCTTACTTCCTTTTCCGGTCAGCGACCATTCTCGTGCACGAATACCAACGCATGAAGGTCATCACTAGCAAAGCAATTAATGAGCTGCATGACCTCAACTCCAAGCTGGCCTCGGATGAGTTCAAGAAGCTGACCGACATAGCGGCTGTCATCTTCCCCTCCTCCACTGGCGGGGAAGCGACCGAGGAAGAAGAACAGCAAGGGGATGACGACGAGCTCAAATGCGACGATGGATGTGACACGGGGCTCGACGGGGGGGCAGTCGGGGATGACACCGATGCTGTAGGCGACGACGCCGCGGCGGCTGCCGATGAGGACATCATCGGGGACGTATCGGGCGACGCTGATGCTAATGCTACGGACGCAGATACAACCAATGCAGAGCAGCCAGCACCTACAAGCCCAATTGTCACAGACACGGCTGGTGATGCGGTCATGGTGTCGCCTCCGCCCCCCCCGACACAGGATGATGCGAACGCGGAAACAAGCACTGATGACACTACTACAGATACAGCATAACTGAAAACGTTTTTCTTAGTTGCATATATTTACACCAAAACTTTGTTGAAAATGCATCATGCGCTTTTTGTTGTTATGTGCACGCGCCATGATAGCTCGGGACATGCGAACCGCTTGCATGCGTGCATGCGTGCCCGGTCAACACCACAAACATTTACGTTTTTCCTTATTCGTTCAAAAGTTTCGACCGCGCGTAGACCGCTCGACTCTTTGCAGAACACGAAACGCGTGCCGATGAATGCAAATCCAAAGTCCTCGAGCAGCTCAGTGTACACCCCTAAAATTGCAGAAAGGCTACGCGCCTGAGCCCCGTGCAGCTCAACCATGGTGTCGTGCTCGAAGATCGTGACTAGTTCTCTTTCTTTTGCATCCAGTGCAAAAACATTCGTCTGCACGGAGCTCTCCATCGTCTGCACAGACGGGTAATGTACATTCTTTGTGATCCATTTTCGCAGATCATCACGGTCGTCATCCCCATCGAGATGCAAAGCGATGAGCTGCTGCAACCTGTCCTCCTCTTTCACTAACACACAATGCACGTCGCATGATGGCATCGTTGACGCTCGAATTTTGTGTTGCCATGCAGCACGTACGTGCAATCCAAGTGTCCTCGGCGTGCTTTGACCGTCAAACCTCGTTGTCGTCAGTGGCATTGGAGGAAAGCTCAGCATACTCGTCCTGCATTTCATCGTCAGATGCAGCCGATGATGAATTGCTGCTGTGGCTATCGGGGCAGTAGTCAGGGTCATTTATGGCCTCCCGGTCGATGAGGCGCTGCTGTCGACTTTGGCTGCCGAATGACACTAACTGGCGACGACGACCACGAACTTGTTGCACCTCCATTTCATCTTCATCGCTACTGCTGTCACTCAACACGCGGTAGTTCACAGTGCGAGGTCGCAGACGGTTACGGGTGCACATCGCAGCCGGGGCCTCAAACTCGGATATTATTGTTTGTTCGTGGTTACGGGTATCTAGTGGGTCGAGGGTGTCGACATCGTTTACCGTGTCCATGTACCGGACCTCGTTGTCAAGTTCGGTTTCATCGTAGGTCTCCATCTCAGGGTTCCAGCCGTCCGCAACGTCACCGCCGTCCGTGCTGCCGCCGCTGCTCGACACGCTGACCGTGTCGTCATCGTCTCTGTTCTCGATCGTTGTGTTTGTTGTCGAATGGGCGTTTATGTACTGTTGCGAAACGCCGATCACACCGAGGATGTTGCTGCCGTTGCTGCTCTGGGCAAGGTTGGACTGCGCAATGGAGGAGTCTAACAAGGCGTTCGTGGTCACGGCACAGCGGTGCTGCACGTCCTCGATGTTGATGTCCTGCCGGTTGCTGCTGTCGTCATTGTTGGTGTTGCTGCTGCTGCTGCTGCTCATGGTTTATGGAATGATGATGACTAGAATTGGTCGTGTTTACGGACACTTGTGGCCGCGACAAACGGTTGTTCCCGTCAGATCGGGTTGCGGCAACTCTTTTTGTATCGTCAGAACGATTTGCGAGGCGTTTGGGGCCCTCTAGAGTGCCTCAGAGGGTCAGGAGGGAAAAAAACATTTCTAATAAAATCACGGGGTCCGTCCAGGTTTTTGGGCGTTCTCTTCTCATTAAAAAGTCAACATCATTTTTTTCGGTAGCCGGTCCTCAGAAAGCTCGGGAGCTCCACCAGGTGATCAGCATAGACACATCCAAATCACAGCACACACACACCCTACAAATACACCCCTGATCAGATTGTGTTAAAGAATAGAACAGCATGAGAGGTAAATCCACACTCCTCAAATCAACCCCGTGCACCAGCAACCCTTTGATGAACAAAGACCTGCATTCCGTCTACGCGAGCTGCAACCAAAAAGTCTACCGCGGACAATGCTCCCTTACGGACAAGCAGTACTTCGAATTCGTCATGAACAACATGCTCACCTTTCAGAACGAAGAGGTGCACATCGACGAAACCAAGTTCAACGAGATCTTCGCAAACAACTCCATCAATGGACCGAACGGCAACACGAGCGTGACCGGTGTCTTCGGCAAGGAAAAGCGCAAAATCAGCCACTTGAAATCCTTTTCATCCAATGGATTAAAAACTTCAGCTTTTGATAATAAAGATTTGCCAGCCGCCAAATTCTTCTACACCGTGTTCATGCCATTCAACGCAAACGGCCCATTCGAGAACAACTACATGCTTCTCTCCTTCCATCCCCTTTTCCGAAACATGTGGAAACTCAGTCGACAGGGCGAGGCCCGCGCCATGCAGCGCCTGCACGACATCGCTATCGGGAAAGAAGGGTTCATCCTGCAACACCAGCCTATTCCGTACACAATAGGAAAATCAGGCGAATTGTACCGTTTCAAGGATTTCTTGGCGTTTTGTAAAATCAAGGATCCGGCCGAACAGACAGAGCTACGAAATTACTGGCTGGGAGTGTACAAGGACATCCTCCTGATGCCCGAGCTCGCACGCTGCGCCGTCGCGCCAAACACTCCTCGAACGGAATGCTGGAACCATCACAACTACGGTTTCAAAACCGATGCAAAAAATACTTCTGTCGGTGAAGTTGACTCCCAACTCACTGGTTACATCAAAAGCGGCACTCTGTTCGAAAATCATCGATCCCAGACAACAGCAGTCGAGCAATTAACAATTCTTAATTCGACGGCAAATGGAACATCAGAGAAGCCCATTGCAAATAATCAATTAGGAGAAATTGGCAAAGCAGCTTATGTGCTTGCTGGTAACGTCACTAGTTTTGAAACAACCACAAAAAGTTTCACAGCCAAAGAATACGAAGCAAATTCGTCACAACATAGTTTGCAGCATCTGCTTGATGTGGTCACGTCAATTCGAATCAAACCAAACATGAGCATTCTCAACAAATTCACAAACAACCCTACAAATTTTGTGGCACATTTTCCACATTATGGTGTTTTGGATGTTTTGAATGAGAAGCTTGTGGATTTTTTATCGAAAAAAAGGATCAGGGAAACCTACAACGACCTCTACTCCAAAGTTTTGCTGCGCAAGGACATCGCTGAGCGGGTCGAGAGTGCAAAAACAGACAGCAAGGCTGAGAACATTCTTTTCGCCGCGACGCACAAGTGCAAACCAGTTGCAGCCGCTCTCGACATCGACCTGACCGCTTGCTACCTCAAGATGGAAATGGATTACGTCGATGCCAAGGTTTCCCCGCAGAACCCTTTCGACATTCTGAGCGAGGAGGGAATGCTCCGACGACTCGACGGCGCCCTGGAACGCTGGGGTCCAAAGTACTCCTTATCGCTCGGGTTCAGCCACGCGACGCACAACAAGATCATGGGGGTCTACACCGACTGCGTCAACTACTGCGTGTCTAAATCGAGCCCTGCGATGGGTAACTATAAGATCGGGCAGGTGCGCACCAAGATGGCCTTCCCACTGCTCGCCAGCAACAGAGGCATCACGCACTCGAGCCTTGAGTCGATCTACGACGTCCTCTCGATGAACAAGGGCAAGCGCCGCTCGGAGAGCGCCAAGTCCGTTGCGGTGGTCGACATGACGCGCTACTCGGACGGGTACGGCTTGTACCGCTACGCGCCTCCACAGGCGCTACACCTCAAGATGCGACAGCTCTTCACCGAGAACAGCGTCCAGAACGGGGTGCAGATGCTCGGAACCTGCATCCGCGCCGACGCAGGGGGCCGCAAACTCGCGATGAAGACCGGCGCGAAGCTTCAGTCGATGAGCAGCATCGGCCTGAGCATCCCGGTGCTACCCAAGCACGTCGTGCACATCCACATGACCAACAACGACAAGCTCGTCTGGGTGGTCGACCGCAGCAAGCTCAAGTACATGGTGTCCGCTCCGACCTGGAAGATGGCCGGGGAGCGCAGCGCTTCGGGAGGCTTCAAGGTGTTCGACCACAACGCCGCAGACCGTCACGCGGCCGTGAGCAAGGGGCTCTTCCCGCACGCGGTCTCCCCGCTCAACCCTACCACAAACTTCCGCAAAGCGTACCTTGCGACTTACAAGTACGCCATGGAGAAGACGGGCGCGACGTGCAACATCGAAGCGATCGCCGAGGACCTGCTTGGCTCAAACTCGCTTGGTTCGATGCTGATGATCGCACGTGGCAAGTCCTTGAACAATAGCAAGAGCGGCCGGCTATCGATCGACCCCAAGACAAACAGTTTTTACGCTGACCTAACCCAATGATAGACTTGCAATGCATGTGACCACAAATTTCGATGTGACTGATGAGTGTATACAATGCATAATTTTTTTCGTGTCGTGCATACACAAACCAACGGCGTTCTGTGTCGGTGTGGCGAGGCGATACTCGTCGACTTAGCGCTTGTGTCGGATCAGTTGAATTCGAGCACAGACTCCGCCGCGGCCGATTCACTTCACGCTTTCGCTTCCAGCGCAGGGCGCGAGAAGGAGGATGATCTCTCCAGCAGAGACCTCCTTCCGCAAAGCATTACTTCTTTCTGGGCGCCGCGCGAGCTCGTCATTAAATTAGACTCTCTCACAACCAAACGCATCGCTCTGGCTTTTGTTTTTATAAAGACGTCGCGGACGGCGTACATGCACTACACGCTGATTCTCGGGGTCCTGGAGCATGCCGCCTGGTGCAACAGCCCAAATCTGGACCCTTTAGCTACGGTCTACGCGTTCGTTTTCGGTGAGCCCCTGCACCACAGCGCATACGAAGTCACGTCCACGACGTTGATGCCCGCGTTCTTTTACAGCTTGCTTCCACCCTCGAGCAGCTACGAGACCGCTGCGCTGTGCTTCATGAGAGTGCTGACCACGCGCGCGGTGCTACGGGTATGCCTGATCCGCATGCTGCTCGACATAGGTGCCTGTCTGCTGTGCAGCCTGTTCATCACGCTCTGCGTCTACATTTACGACAACATCCCACTACTCTGTACGAAATTCCAAACATATATCGGTCGCTTTTCACGCCAAAGCATAACCGGTCGAGCAGACAAACAAAAAACCGTGTAAAATTCAAACTACCCTATCGGACGGACATGCTTTCCAGACTGTCCTACGACGAGCTCAATGTCATTTTTTCACACCTGCCGTTCCCTGAGTGCGTGCAGGTTCGGCTTGTGTGCAGGAAATGGCGTCAGGCGAGTAGCAACGTGAAGCTGCTGCACTGGATGTCGAGCGAGTGGTGGTACATTCGGGAGTCGTTCATTGAAAAGATAATCGGGATCGAGAAACACATCGTTGGAAAGGCAATAAACATCATGAACTCCCGTGTCGAGTTTTTAAAGGAGAACAGGGTGTTTAGCGATGAAAGAATGACTATGCTATACGTTCTAATGACGAGCATCTGCAATGAAATTCTTGCCGATTTCAAATGGATGGTCGAATTCCTACCCAAACGACCGGAAACATGCACCCTGGTAACCACGAGAGATGTATCCGGGCTCAATCGGAGCACATTGGAACTTTGCAAACACATCAAAGAGATGATGTACATTCCCAAAACGGACAATTACCAACAATACACAACATGTTTGCAACAATTGGGAGATAGCAGGTGCGATGTTCTCATGGCCCGTCTGAGGCTTTGCCAGCAGATCTACCAAAACGACAGAAATGTTGCCATAGATGTACGCAAGATGCGCTACTTCGATGTCATCCGGGACATCGCGACATTCACGTTCGATCAACTACACACCCACAGAATAGATCGCATTCGAAGCTTCAAACGATTGATCGATGATTGGAAAAGCATAACGTTCATTGAAGAAGAAGATTACAAGATGCAATCCGCGCAAAGACACGTCGTCTCCACAGAGAACAAGCGGCGTAGAATTTCATCCATTTAAATTTTGCTAACCCCGTTTTTTTTGTTCGGGAATCAGTTTTGAAATTTCAAATAGCGCCCTTCCGTTTTCCTTGCAAATGGACATACTAATGATACGACACAGCAACGATCTGCGATTGCGTGACATTCAATGGCATTCGAATTCGATTTGGAATCTAGACAGCACCGACGACAGAGGCAAGGATGAGATTCACAGAGAGAACAAACATGACAAACTCAAACACGACATGGCAGAACTCACGGCGTCTCTACACATCATCAATAGATGGACGCGCATGCAGTTGATGGAGCTGCGCAAGGACTCTAGCGAAATCTCCTGCAACGGCTTTGTCGCCAACACAACAATTCACTTAGAACGTGACGTGCAACCCGACATTCCTGCTGATGCATTGACGTGAAAAACACGCACACGCATACGAACAGTTCAAGTCAGCACATTCCTCGCGACCAAACAAAAGCAAAACTCATACTTCCTTGTAGCCATGTCATCTGAATCATCCCTGTTGGCTGCATTCGAGCGATCGGAGATATTTCTTAAGTTTAGACAAAAACAAAAGCTTCTCAACAAACGCATGAAAGTTGTCGAGACAATGATGAAAGACCGCAACTGCTCGGCCAAAATGCTCAGAAGTCTGAACAGAGATTACATTGCAACGTACCGGCAGCACCTTAGCAACGCGAAGACGGTGCTACTTGCAATGCAAACGCTCAAAACATTAAAGTACATGCATGACAACAAGTTGATGATGTAGAATTTGAATCAAAGCAATGTAACTAACACAAGTGAATAGTCCATGTGCCCTTGTTTCGCAACATTAAAATTTTGTTTGGCGTTGTTGCTTCCTTGGTCAATCGAACGGTTTGCATACACAAGCGTAAGCGCATTAAATGTCATTCTTGGTGTCCAAATGGAAAGATTCAAACAACGAAATTCTATTAAAGATGAAATACGAGGGGTACAAGGTCAATACAAACTACCTCAAAGACAAAAGAAATGACGAATATTACTTAGACCGCAAAGACTTTTATCATTTTAGCAACATGGTGTGTTATGTGCCAATGAAAATTTTGCTGCAACTGGGTCTAGAGGACATTGTAGAGGACATCTGCAATGAAATGCAGGAGCATTTGAGCAAGAAGAGAAAAAGCTGGTCGAACACGACGTTGTTTCAGAACTTTACACATGTGCTCAATCGCCACAAGTGGTGGAATGACAAAGGTTTCCAAAACAAAAGCTTGCTGGACAAATACGATTCTTTGTGTAGGAAGTGGTACAAGATGTACGGCGCGCCAGTGATGAAACAGTTTGAAAAACTGACACTGTCAAAACTGAAGAAGATCACCGTACCTTTCAAGAACAAACTCGACTTCACCCTCCAATTCATGAAGTTGCTAGACCTTGAATTGTCCGAAAAGGCAAAATCGCTGATTCACGCTATGATTGGCCAAAACCACACCAAACAAACAGAGCACATCTACATGTTATCGGTCATGATGGAATAAAAATTGTAAAAATATTGCCGTCATCTGGGCCGGCGACGCTGCATTCGCATGCGCTGCTGGTGCCGCTTGTACTTGCCCGCCTGCAGGCGGAACGACTCGAACATCGCAAGCCCCGCAATGGTCCGCATATTTTTCTTGCTGACGAACACATCCTGCGTCGTGGAGGACGTTCCCGACGTAGTCGCGCCTACAAGAGCCGATCGCGGCGCCACTTTGGTGATGATCCGCATGGTTTTCAGCTGATTATTCTTGGATTCTACTTTCGCCTCCATTCTCTGTATCGTGCGTTTGAGCATGACGATCTGGTCATCCCGTTCTCGGAGACAATCCTCGAGCCGTTTAATGCGGTTCTCAAGGACCGAGTTCTCTTTAATGACAGCTCGGACGACGTTCCGCATCGTGACCCCGCGTGGTCGGGGAACCTCGGTTGCCTGCGACGGCTGCTGCGCCAGGTCTTCCAGGGCACTGGCAGCGGATGCCATGGACATCGAATGATTGTATTGTGTGTTCAACCCTAAAACCGGCAGCATTCTCGGCGGTGTCTGAAGCTGCTCGACTGGCCCGCCTATCCTTGAAACAATGGAGCGCCGCGCGGTCTCGAGGTTGGGAATCGAGGCGCTGGACGGGCTGCGGTGCACTGAAATCGTAGATCCAGGCAAATCAAAGTTTCGCGTGACCCATGCGCGTCGACGGTGAATCCGTTTGCGTTCGGGAGGGGCCGTCAGCCGCATCGTCCTTGAGCATGGAATCACAAAGGTTCGGGTCCGGTTCCCCAAGAATCTTGAAAACATTTGCTCACCGAACGGATCACTGGATCGTTTCGTTTCGCTCTCTTTTTCCTCCCCGTCCTCCTCGATGTCTCTTTCGTCGACGATGACGCTGCTGCTGCGGCTCTGCGGCCCTTCTTCTTCTTGTAATTGTGCTTGTTCTCGTATGATGGCGTTGCTTCTATGCACTGCCAATTCTCCCCGTGTCACCGGCGTGGAGGAAATCACCGATATCTCGCTTTGCGAGACGGGGTCGGTCACGTTCGAAATGTATCGGTCTGTCCATAGCCGTCGCATGCTGTTTCCTAGGCCTTTGCAGCAGAGAAATATGCGTATCATAAGCAAAACGAAAAGCTCAATGGAAAGGGTGGTCTGAATAGCAGCATTTCTTTACTACCACAAAATAAAATGTAATGCTAATCAATGTCGGCACCGCATTGGGTAACCGCCTGCAAACCATACCCGTTCGTTTTGGATGCTGTACGAGATCATAGCGCATTTGATCAGAAGCCAAAACGCAGAACGCCGTCTCGAAAAGCTGCACCAGAAAGCAGTCGCGTACCAGAGAAAAATGAAAGAGCTTAGTCATGACAACGCAAAACTCACGATGGAAAACAGAATCCTAAAGAAAGCAAACTGCCCTTTCGCCGAACGCAAACGCGATCTAAACTGGATCGAGTTCAACATTTTGAGCGCACAATCAAGCGATGAGGAGGAGGCGGTTCTTATCGAAGAATTCATGGTGTGAGATACAAAACGTCTCATGTTTTTTTTCACATGTGCCCAAAGTCCGAGGTCACGGAGACGAACCAAAACAACACAGCAATGTCGGGCTACAATTCAAATGGAACGCACAAAGACATCTACGAACTTCTCACCGACGCGTCGTCGCTGACGCCCACCGCACTCGATCCTACACTCGAGCAGGAAATACTCGCCAAGCAGGCCGATGAAGAGGGTCGAGGAGACCCGTTCAGCTTTTCAGATGACGAGGAGGAAGAAGCCGAGGACAAGAAAACCGCCGCGGCGAACGTCCTGCAGAATGACGGGTATGGTCGCGCGATTTTGCGCAGGGCGAATGCTGAGGGACGTGCCAACAAAGGCAACGACATGCACTCAATCCTGCTGCAGAACGCTTCAGGGCAAGGGGAGCAGAACCCCACCCTACAAGACAACAACGCGCGCGCTCTCGGTGTCATGTCCGCTGGCGATGTCAACCGTGAGACCTTCCACGAAGACATTCGGGAGATGGACGGCGTGCACAACTACACCAACCCGCGGCTCGCCCAGCGCCGTTACAATCACTGCACCCCACACCTGAAAAAGGACGCGCTCAAGCTCCTGGTGGGCGAGGGACCATTCTACAACCGCTCCATGCGCGATCCTTACAAGTACGGGAGGGAATACGAAAAGGTAGTAAAAGGGCAGTGGGGGCAGGTCAAAAAGGAATGGGAGCGCAAGGTGATGCCCGTGCGCCAGAACCGCAAATGGCCCATTCAGCGCCAGAGCGAGTCCGAGCGCATCCTCGCCGACCGGTACCCCGAGCAACTCAACGCGATCCGGAAACCGCGGTACTTCGACGTTTCGCAGTCGGGGGTCCAACAGCAGGCGACCACGATGCCGACCGGCTGGCTTGGTTTCATGCGCAACCTGCCTTTGTGGACGACGCTGCAGAAACCGAAGAACGCCATTCTCAACATCAGCAGCACGATCAAGGAAACCACGAAAGAAAGAGAAAGCCGGCTGCAGTCGGAGAGGGCGCCGGATGCAAGGGGATTCTACCCCAAGAACATCAAAAACACCGAGTTCCCGCGAGACAAGCGCCCGACCGACGAATTCACGAGCCAGTGGCGTCTGAACAACTTCGCGAAGCTAAAGAGCCGCACCATGCGGAACGACAAGAACCCGCACGTGGCTTTCTTCCAGGCCCAAACCGGGACCAGGCGCATCAGGCTCGGGGCGAACCCAAACAGCAAGGAATTCAGACCGGAGTCGATGCAAACGATGCATCCCGCCTCGGTAAGGCAGGAACGCTACACCAACCTGAACGACATGTTCACCAAGTACCCACACCCCGGCCCGTTAACTAACGCCTCTTACAACAAGATCCCATTCGCAGGGGAGAAGACGGTCGGCACTTTTGACAACGCGGTCTTCCAACGCGGTGAGAACTGGATGCGGGAGCCCATCCTGCACTCGCGCACTCTTGGGAGCGCCGACCGCAACCGTGCCCCTCTGAACGAATCCTATGAAAGAGAGATCCCGTACGATAAGGTCGACCGACACATCTCGGGCGGGAACTACGGCCCCATGCGGGCGCAGGTACCGCATGCTTCTACGGGGATCGGCATCATGGGCACAAGCGGCGCGAACGCAGGCGACAACAGCAGCGGCGCGCTGAGCACAATGCTGACCGGAATCCGGAGAGCTGTGGGAAAGATCTACTTCCCGCTCCGGCGCAACACCGACCCGTACGACACGCGCGACAATCAGAACGAGAAGGGGGAGTGGAATACGCTTCTCGGCGTGGTGACGGCTAAGAACACTAACCGGATCGCAGCCGGGCCCGAAAAGAACGTGCAGAAGCTGACGCGGTCCCTCATGCTACGAAATCTCCGCGAGCAGATGGATGACTACAGGGACCCGGCCTTTGTGTGAGAACCAAACAGCAACACTAATATTCCCAGCTACCGGACTTGATCCCGGGAGCAAAGTGGTACGGTTCCGGGAAGTTGCCCGTGTACGCGTGGGAGTGCATGCTCAGGTTTCCTTTGCCGTCTGCCATCTTCGACACGGCGTTAGGGTTTGCGTAGTTTACGGCCGCGCGAGCGAGGCGCTGCTGCACCGAGCGCAGGTGCAAATTCTCCGCGGCATCGGTCCCAATGTTGCTGCCACGGACAGCACCCCCGCGCGTAGCGGTCTTGTGTAGCTGAGCCATGAACGAGTGCCGGAACTCAGGATCGCGTTTGTCGTAAAGAATGTCGTTCGCGGCGGTCTGTGTTGTGGGGTACGCGATTTGTTGGGCAGTGGTTTTTATCTGTGTCTGACCTCGCTGCGCGAGCAAGCAAATGGCGTCCCCGTGACAGTCGACCTTTGGAACTGGACGTCCGGAGTTGATGATGCCGCTGTTGTCCCAGTGCTGCACCGGCGCTTGTTTCACTGGATGCGCATAGTTAGGGTGCGACTTTAACCAGTCCGGGTGCATCTTCAACCACTGAAAGTATTCTTGTCTCGAGTGCAAATTGTGCTCCCGAAACCAGGCGGGGCTCGGACCGAGGTTCTTCTGCTCTCGTGTCGGCGGCGCTGTGGTGTCTCTGGCACCCACTTGCTGATACCTGTGAAAGCCGCCCGAACTGTTGCTGCGCGCCCGGTCGTGCACCACACTTTGCAGCACCGTTTGCGGTTTGTACGGTGTGTACATGTGTTTAGGCGCGCTCTTGTTCTTCTGCATTTGCACAAATCTCTTGTTAAGTTCATCCATCTTTGTTTGGACTGGTGGCTTTGTCAATGAAAACGCATTTTTTGCCTTATATTCTTGCGCCATGCATGTTTTTTTTTTGTCAGTCAATTTGTCTGTGTTGCATGCATGAGCCAAAACACAAAGACGCAACCATGGCAGACGCAAATCGAGAGCGACGGGCCCGTCTTAGACAAAGCAAACGAAATGTAATGCTTGCGAAACAGGCAATACTTAAACGGCAACGTTCGGATCGCAAAACCAGTGCAAAGGCACGCCTGGTCAAGGACCCGAACCCGCGCAAGGGCATGACTTTGCAGGCGGTTCAAAAGATCGGCGATGATGAGATCATAACCAAGTATCCGTGCATCAAAAGTAGAAACCTATTACACACCGACACCGATCACAGGGCGTATTACCAGGTAAGAGTTAAGAATGGGTACTGTCACACCGATTTTGACCGAATCATCGCCGAGGCAGGAGCTAAGAGTGACAAACGGTTCGATTTGTACGGACCATTCGCAAATACAAAAAACCTAAAAGCAAAGTCAATGCAAGAAAGCAAAGACAGCGCCCGAATCGACTACTGCAAAAGCAATGACAAGCGACGAATCAAAGCGTTGAAGTCGAACCAGAAATTTGACCTGTGCATCTGGTCAGTAAAGCCGATCAGAGCTAATAAACACATCAGCGTGTATTATGGGCCTGAATATTAAAAGAAGGAATGCGACACTTAACTAATAAATCAACAAATAGTCTCGTAATCGTAAAACGCTCCATAAAATGTAGCGGCGTCCGGGGCTGCACTAAGAGTTTGCGCGGTGCGGTCGTGCACGCTTTCTGAGAACTCCTGGTCGTCGTGCTTTGCAGTTACCGCTAGTGGCGGCGAAGAAGTGTAGGCAGTTTCGGTGAAACGAGACTCGACGAGTCGGAGCACGTACTCGAGGTTGCGTGTTGTTTTGGGGAAGATCTTGCATTCGGTGTCGTTCTCGATGCGATTCGTAAGCTGAATGGCGAAGGTTAGGGCTTTAGGAGACAACAGGTACGCTGACGTTTGCCAATCCGACGCGTCCTTGATCTTTTCTGTGTATAGCAATTCGGGAATCTGGTTATAAAACTGCGCGCATCGACCTAAGCCGCCAAAGTGCACAGTAGAAGGCGACAGTTCCAAAAACAACATGTCAAGGGGTTTTACCTCCGCAAATTTTGACACTATGCCTTTCCAACCTTTAATCCATTTGCATGTTGCATTGGAACTTACATCGTAAAACACGAACCACCACGGTTTTGCTCGCATCGAGGTCTTGCCCTCGACCATCTCTTGGCAGTACTTTTTTATTGCTGTTTTCCAACTGTCTGTGTGTGCGCGCAGGCGTGTTTCGTTGGTTTTGGCATTTTGCCCCCGTGTTCTTGTAGCGTCGGGTCGTAGGTCTATAAGCTTTTGTTCCAAAGACAACAGCAACGATTTCAATGAATCTCGCATAGCTTTTGACGAATCAACGGCAACGAGCGCTGTCTCTTCGTCACTACATTCATCGGATGACAGCACGTTGTTGGGTGATGGCGCGAGAGCGGGTTTGTTGTTGAATGTCTGCACGGGGGTTACTTTGAAGACCTGACCCTGCGACGAATGTTGTACCATGACGTCAATGCAGATCGGAGTTTCTTCTGCTACTGCAATAGTTGTTTTGTCCTTAGACACTACAGATTCTTGTTTTAATGTCTCGTCTCTGTCGATGCAAACCCGCATCTTTTTGGACACCCAAACGTTGCGTTTGCGTTTTTCAGACTCAATGCCAAGTGCCATGCATTTTTTGAGGTCTTTGTTGAGACGCACGAATTCCGAGTCAGCGAGAGGATCTTTAAGGAATGAATCTGCTGCGAGCTCCCACGATGATTTGTCAGTGAAGCTCATTGTGACGTGTTTGCGTTATTCAACACACACAATCACCCTCGAACACCCGGAGAAAAAAATAATGTTAGGAAAAAAAATACAAATATTACAACCAAACATGACCTAATATTTTTTTCTAATTCATAAGGTTTTTGGTATTTTTTTTTGGTCACACAAAAGCAATAGTACCGAAGTACAAAACGCCACAAAAAACATAATGACAGTCACCGTAGCAAGCGTGATCGGTGGGGATGGAGGGACCGCGTTCTCGAAGTTCCCCAAATCCGTTGTGGTAGGAGGAAGCGTTCTTACGAGGGCTCAGAGTGTGCACGACGAATCGAAGATCAATTTCGGACAGGATCTTACGCAACTAGCCGATGCTGCTGTTGGAGCCGACCTCGGAACTTTGGAGGCAAAATCCTCGATTGCTTACAAGAGCGCTGATGATTCTTTGGTCATGTACAAGGGCGCTGAGGAGTCTCTGAAGGCAGGTGCCTCGGTCGTTGCTGTGAAACCACTGAAGACGGAGGCAAAGGTTTCATTCGGTACCTCTGCCCTCGTTGGTATGTCGTTCGAAACCTCGGTTGATGGCAACGGAGACTTTGATACTTTAGAAGTTAAGGACACTGGTGATGTACTCCTCTATGAAGTGAAGGGTTCACAAGTAGTCTACGATGGTAATTTCGTAGCCGGAAGTTCCAAGTTGAAAGAGGCAAACGATCTCTACACTTACATTGATAACAACAAGACTTCTGCTGACAGTGCAATTCTGGCTAACGCCACTGCAATTACCGCCCTTGACACTTCGTCTACTGCAAAGGTCGATGCAGAGGCCGCTGCACGTGCAGCTGCAATCACTACTTTGACTGCCACGGTTACGGCAAACAAGGCTTTGCACGACTCCCTCCAATCTGACTATGATGCACTGACAGCAGGGTTGGATAATGCAGCTCTCGACCAGATCAGTGAGGTCATCACCGCTTTCCAGGGAGCTGATGCATCCCTGCAAGGATCCCTTACCGCTCTGACTACCAACACCGCGACAGACCGTGCTGCAATTCGAAGTGAATTTGCTGCTGCTGACGCTACTCTTCAGGCAAACATCGACGCTGAAGCGGCCCGTGCACAGGCTGCAGAGCAAGTCAACGCAGATGCCATCGCTGCTGAGGCAACTTCTCGTGTCGCTGCCGATGCTACATTGACAGAATCTCTTACTAACGCTAGCACGGCTTTTAATACTTACGTCTCTTCTAACGACGCTGCTGTCGAGTCTTTCAAGGAGGATGTCTTTGGTGTCGCTTCCATCGATGATGTTGACTTCGCGTCGCTCAACCTCACCATTCTTAACACTGGACTCAGCAGCACTAACACGAATCTCACAGCTGAAATTGCGCGCGCCGAGGCTGCAGAGCAAGTTAACGCAGCTGCTATCAGCACTGAGCAAGCTGCTCGCATCTCTGCAGACACCGCTCTTGGCGTCAGGATCGACGATGCAGAATCCGCACACAACACTTACGTTTCAACCAACGATACACGCGTTGCTGCAATTGAGGCTATGAACACCACGCAAAACACCAGCATTACAACTATTGATGCCACGGTCACGGCAAACAAGGCTTTGCATGATACCCTTGCAGGGGAATTTGCCGACCTCACAGCAAACATGAACAACGACGCTCTTGATACCATCAGGGAGATCGCCGACAAGTTTGGCGACATGACTGCTAGCGAGACCGTTAGTGCGCTGTTCACCGCGGCGCAAACCGACCGCACTGCAATTCGTCAAGAGTTCGCTGATGCTGATACCGCTGCTGCCACGACAAACAGCACTGCACGTGATGCAATCATTGCCGACCTTGCTGCTGAAGTGACTCGTGCAACTGATGCTGAGGCAGCGATCACGGCTGCCTCCACTGTCGCACTTAATGAGGCTGTTGCAACTAGAACGGCTGTCACTGATGGCCACAACACAAGAATCACTTCTCTTGAAAGCTCTCGCACTCTGCGCGAATCCCATTTCAAGATCGACGAAGCTTCTGCCGAGGCAGTAATGACCTACAACGCCAGCGAGCTACACGCGATCAAGGCTGATGCAAGCAAGGTCGCGTTACATGGTAAGTTCATGATGGTCGGTACTTCCTCTTACGACCCGTTCACGGCAGACCCTAACACCTTGGCTACCGGCGAGCTCTACATCGATGCGAACGGATTCGTCAAGGCTAAGCTAGCATAAACAACAAAATTGATGCAGAATGAATGATGAATGACAAATGAAGAATGCATGACAAAAATGGAATGACAAATGATGAATGAATTCAATGTGTAACATGATTTCACATGCATGCGGGTGTGACTTTTTTTTTGTGTGTTGCTACGGGTTGCGCAATCACAGATGCTTTTCTGTGTCATCCAGTGAGTGGTCCCAAAAAGAAAAACAAAACCAAAAAAAAAAGGCAGAAGCAGCAACTCAGCCAATGCAGGACAATAAACACAGTTTGCTCCGTTTTGACCATGCCGTGCGCGAAATGGCAAAAGGCAACAGATTCTCGAAAAGAGCCCTCGCAAGGGCGAAGCGTGACAGTCGGTACAAAAACACAATTAACAACAGCATGATGTTTTTTGAACATTGCTCGCACAAAAACAAAAACAGTTTGCACGGTCTCAAGCTATCTGAGAACTCCTTGAATGCGCCGAATGCGGATGTGTATCTCGACGATGCCAAAACCCCTATATGCTTCGTGCCGTTTCCAGGAAGCGAAGATGTTCGTTTCAAAATAGACGAGTCATCGTCCTCCTCGTCAAAGCGATCGAGACCGTCGTTGTCGTCGTCGCCTGTACAGTCAAAACGATCGAAACCGTCGTTGTCGTCGTCGTCGTCAGCCAATGTCATTGATCTCACTCTTAGTGATGATGATGATGATGTCAAAGACACACCCAGTACGCCCCCACCACCCAATTCTTTAATTGTAAGGCCTGATGATGAAATTGTGTTCGATGATGCATCTGATGATGCATTTGACCGCAATCTGACAGGTTTCCCAACCAATACAGACGAACCTTACGACTATTACGGCAGATACGACCGCACTGTGTTCGAGCCGGATGTGAACAAGACTTTCTACGAAGGAAGCAACATAGGTACATGGCGACATCTGCAAAACACAAACAGAAAAATGAAGGGATACTGTAACTGCATTTCTACGAAATTTTTTAGGTTGGCAGGCGACCTCGACAATGACAGAAACGGACGCGAAATACTGAGATGCATGAAGAAACTACGAAAAGCAGGGAAACCAGGATCACGATCCCACGATGCGTACTTGAAAGATTGCAGAAAAGTAGGCGATCCTTTTCATCAATGTCAAGAGGAGCTTGGCTACGAATACAAAGATTTCCAAGGAATTGAATCAGGTGATAAAACACGGCGCTGTGTGTGGGGAATGCAAAAGTTCGATGGCGTGAAGGAACCCGCAATGCCGCGTGGGGTCATGATGTACTTGGACAGCAGAGACCAAATCGGAGTGAAAACAAATAAGAACAATGGTCGCGACTACCTTGACTTGTATGGAATCAGAGAAATCGCAGATTTTAAGGACTACAAGAGAAATGAGTTCAGAGGCATAGACAAGCGCAAGGCGTATCATTACCTCAAAAAGCTCGACAGGAACTTGACCATTCCATACACTCCGATGGAAGGTATTTTGAATCGTCCTCGGATGATTTCGTCTGCAGATGTTCCGTTGTTGAATTGACGACTTGGACTACGGAGACATCTTGGTCATGAGATCTTTGATGCGCTCCATGAGATTGGGGCTGTTGGCGACGATGGCATGCACGAACAGGACCGATCCAATGGAGGTTCCGATCTGGCCACTGAACGGGCTTGGGATGCGTTCGATCACGTTCTGCGCCACTATGAGCAGCAGGAACAGCAGGGCGATCTGCGACGCCAAGTTGAGGATCTCCCGTACGCTGTCATTGGAAATCCAGGAGAACCCACTGTACATCTTGAAATTTTGGTCAATCTTGCTTCCGAATTTCCCTGCTACAAATATGTAAGCAATCGCTTCAATCACGGAGTCTACCAGTTGGAAGACACCGAGTCTCAGCACCGTAAGACTGGGGAATGCAAACCTCTCGATTAGGTTTCCGACAATACCGTTGATCACGCTCATCTCTGCAATGTTAAGTTTTCAATTTACAATCTAATGCTGTGTGTCTCAGTAGGTTTGCGTACGTGCCAGGCTAGACGCCCTGCATTTGTCAGCTTTCAGAGATGCACAAATTGTTATTTTGTCAAAAGAAATGCACTCTTCGATCATGTTGCAGAATCTAATTTTTTGATCAGTTCCTCAATTTCTTCCCCGCCGCAAGATGTTTGAAACGTGTACACAAGCTTTCCAATGTTAATCAGCAGATCTAATTGGAGCTCGATGGCTTTGGTGTAGTTTTTAGGGGCATCGTTTTTCTGCAATGTTTCAAAGTCGTCTACAAGATTTTTATATGTGTATGGGGGTAAATTAACGTTTTTGTCAATTTTTTTGACAATGGTTTGCAAAGTGTCTCTGAACGTCACAACTGCTACTTTTTTTTTTGATTGCAGCGCAGGAGAGTATGTGAACATTTTAGAAAGTTCGTAGAGGTGTTTGAGGGACTGTGGCAATGCTGTTTCGCTTTTGCCAGCCAGAAGATCTTCGATCTTTTCCTTGCCTTTCAAAGCCTTTTTGTACGTGGTTTGCAATTCCGTCAAGTTATTTTCAACCGCTTTCATGACTTTGTACTTCATTGATTTCTTTTTTTCATCATCGATCATGGTTTGAAGTTTCTTGAGCTTGTTGTTGTTTTTTTCGTTGTCATCTTGCACGGACTTTTTGTTCTTGTTGTAATTTTGCAGTTTCATTTGAAGCTGTATTTGGTTCTCTTTTGTCTCCTCGTTCAACAAATTGAAAGTTTTGTTAAATTTTGTCAAGGTTTTGCAGAGAGAAATGGCCTTTTTGGAGGCTTCATTGTTCATGAGCAAAGATGTTTTGAGCGACCATTTCGTGGATTTCGTACCTGCGAATTCCTGCCGCAGATTTACAAGATCTAAAGGCAGAGGCCCCATGAGTTGTGTCATTTGGTTCTTCGAATCTTGGTTGTTGACCTTGAAACAATTCCACGCCCGCAACAACAAGAAATGCACGATCAGAATCTCATAGATGTCCAGGAACATGCTTTCATTCTGTTTGATCAAATCGTAAATTTTGTTGAAGTTAGTGAAATGTTTCAGCACAGATTTCTCCAGTACATCCACATCAGAGAGGAATGAGGACAGGTCCATGAAGAGCTCGTGTTCAAAACACGAGCAATCAAACGATCGTGCAATCTACGTGACTCAAAAAAATAAAAAGGCAAATTAGCGTTGTGCAATTTCCCTATTGACTTTTGAGAACATTCTGTTTATTTTTGTTTGATGTTCTTGCCATTCGACCATCAACATGTAGTTCATGATTTTTTTGATTTTCTTGTTGCCGTCATGGTCCTCAGCCAGAGCTTCAAATGCCTCTGTGACGGTCTTAAACTTCCCTCTTTGAGAATCAAGAAGAGCCTTTTTCAAATTGTTCCATTGAATCACTTCGTTGTTGTTGAAAACAAATGTCATCTGTGTTAAGTTTTCTTTGTCGTTGACGTAGACATTTTCAAGTTTTTCCAACACCTTGCTCATCACTACGTTGTCGTTGTAGTCTAAGTTTTTGGTGACAAATTTTTCTGCGGATGCTACCCCTATTTTAGAAGGCAGATGGTCTTTTTTGTCTTCATTCATAAAATCTTCTATTTTGATGGTTTTCTGGTCATCCTTGTCTTTGGAATCGGATGTGTCTGCAGTTTTTTTCGACTTTTTCTTTTTCTTCGCTGCTAAAATCATTTTTTCGAGTCGACATTTGAAATAAGGCTTGGTGGCAGTTGTGACAGCGCTGTCATTGCAATTGTGTGCGGTCGTTTCATTCCTCGTCAAAATCTGCTCAAACGCCTGAATCCACATTGACTTTTTGAATGCTTTGACAAAATTTTCCCCGGACACAATGTTGTATTTTTCCGGGTCTTTGATGGCTGAGTACATGGTGAAGCGCTTATTTGGCAATGTTACATTTTTCATTTTTTGTTTTTTGCACGATTCTTTGACATCTTTCTGCAACACTTCATGGAATGCAATCAATTGTTTCACACTAATTTTACCACCCACTCCATCGAAAAATTTCTTGAATTTTTGATCGATTTCTGCTTTTTGCCTTTCGATCAATTTTTTCTTTTCCTCTTCCATTTTTTTCAATTCAGCTGCGGTGGGCCCAGAAGGGACAACTGGAGGAGGAGCCAAGCCTGAAGGAGAAGCCATGCCTGGAGGAGGGGGAATGCCGCCCATGCCTGGAGGAGGGGGAACGCCCCCAGCACCAGGAATGGGAGGAAAGCCGCCTGCGCCTGGAGGAGGAGGAACGCCCCCAGCACCAGGAATGGGAGGAAAGCTGCCCGCGCTTGGAAGAGGAGGAAGGGGAATGCCCCCAGCACCAGGAATGGGAGGAAAGCCGCCTGCGCCTGGAGGAGGAGGAACGCCCCCAGCACCAGGAATGGAAGGAGAAGAAGAAGAATTTGACGAATCCAATTCATCTTTCAACCCTTCAATTTGTTTTTTCAGATCTTGGATGGTTTTGTCTAACGACAACAGGTCCTTTCCACCACTCACTTTGGCGTCGTCATCCTCAAATGAGACTTCAAAGTCATACGACGCACTTTTCACTGTGTTTTTGTTCACAACAATGGTGACGGTCTTCGTTTTTGATGGGTCACTGAGATCACTGGCATAGGTCACATTCACACCCTCTCCCGGAGTCCACGTGCTTGGGACGGAAAGCGGGGAAACCTTCACCTTTTTCGGCTTAGATGTCGGTTTGTTGACAACTTTCGCGACATTGAGCAGAGTCTTGTTCGCCGCAACAGAGTTCGGGCAGCATTGCAGGTGACATTGCTGGCCCCAAGCCAACACAAATGGCAAGATGTCTCGAAATTCTTGAGTCAGCACACTCATTGGTTTTGCAAAGGGTCACGAAACAAAACAATGCACAATGAAATGCACAAAGGACAAAACAGAAAAATATCAAACAAAAACTCACTATTTTTCATCAGGCCGCACATCAACGCAAAAACAAGACAGTGTCAAGTTTGTCTGGAATGACATGTGCAAGCCCGTCCATCATGTTGTGCAACACAGCAGCGCCGCGCTGACCTGAGAGCAGCCGAGATTCCAAGGATTCCAATGCAATGATGTGCACCGAGTCACTGGGCTGGCGAGTACTTCTAGGAAACACTGTGAAGTTCAGCGCGGAATGCACGCGCATTCTTGCTCGATCGTTGTTTTTCATCCGATCGCGCACCCTGACCTTGCCGTCGACGTCAGTAAACAGCAAATCGAAAACGCACGCGGCAGGGTCCTGAAATCGTCTGGGCAGAGCCTCCTTGACGCTGACGCCTCTGGTTCTTGGCGCATTCGCAACATCAACCATTTGCGAAAGAAGCGGCTGTCTTGGTGTTTCATTGCGGTGCAGGTCAATCGCCACGTAGTCCCCGTTGTTTTGTTTCTTGCATGCGTGTTTTGGCAGAAGCAAAACGATGTCGACGACCCTCTCCTCCTCGGAATCGGCTGCTGCAGCTTCGTGGTCCAGGATGGGCCTCATGCAGCGGCAATCTGGGGAGCGGGTGCATCTTTCAAAGTTCAATTTTCGGGACTCGACTAGCAGCTGCTCGCGTTCCATGGTGTCCAAAGAGGGAAGCAGATAGAGAGGAAAATCCTGCACTCGAAGTTGCAGGGTGCTGCTTCGAATCCTGTTGAGCAAACGAAGACGCATCTGGTCAGTGTGCCGTTCGTCCAAGGACCTGAGTTGTTGTGTGGCAGCACTTGGTTGTGAAAAGAATTTGTAATTCCGGCGTTGAGTCACCTCCATGCTTGAAAGGGTCACCGCGTCGTCGGCCTTCTCCTCCCCGGAATCCTCACCGGAGTCTACATCCCCGGCGGCAACCGGGGCGACCATGACGCGTTTGATGTGCTGCAACGCAAACGATTTCGCGAGCAGGGACATGTGATCGACGGCACCCACATTCGACATCACAGAGGTCCAAACACACGCGACAAACTGCGCCAGTGTGTTGTAGTTGTGTGCGTTTCGCGACACCGGACGCTGCAAACGCCCGACCACCTCGTACAACTCGTTCATCGCGTTGAGAAGCAAGAGATCCGACTCGTCGTCCACTTCGACCGGAATGCGTGTCTGCAGAAAGAAATCCCGGTGGGCAGTCCGACTCACAAAGAAGCGAGGGTCAGGCGTTCGAATGTCGGCCTCAGAAGCGTTCGCGCGGTGTGTGTGCTGCAAGAGATTGAGCCAGAAGGCGTTCCGACTGCCGGAAGGAAGGCGTTTGAGCACATGCGCCTCGAAGATCTGCCGAATCTGCTGCGTGGATGGCAGCTGGCAGTACAGAAAGCCATGCCTGGTGTGTTTGATGTCACTGGACTCCTGGTGCAGGAACATGAGGAAAGAGCGACGTGTGAAGGAACCGTACATGCCGATGATTCGAGTGCGCATCGCATCCATGTCTTCGACGAGGTTCGTGTTCCAGCGGATTGCCGAGCTGCGCTGCGCCGTTTGCCCTGGAGCAACCCCCCAGTCCTGCATCTCGTTGATCAGAAGCAAGAACGCTGCCCTGAAACTGTAACCGTTGTTCTTGGTTTCGGGTTGTTTGTTGACCACCCAATTCTGAAATTTGCGTGCCTGCTGCCATCCCTCTTTGACATCTTCGTTGCCATCTCGCATGCCATCGCGCGTTTTGTTGGCCCCGACAACCAGCTTCCAGCACATGTCAACGTCGCAATTGGGCACAATCACGGCCTGGCCCAGAAGAAAGCGGTTGATGCGTTTCTGAGCGTCCGAGTCGGCATCCGCGGTTCTTGACAGCAGCAGCCGTTTTGAGGTTGCGCTCAAGTTGGAATCATCTTTTTCGTCTTCGAGAAAACCCTCGATCATGCGTCTCACTCGTGTCTTGCGCTCGGGGTTTGCTGAGCGCATGCTCGCCACTTTCCAGAGGTTGTCGGGTCTGGAATGCTTTCGTTCCAGGGGTTTCTGCCACGCGGCGACTTTTCTGTCAACCCCGCCTCTCGCGTCGCGGATGGAAGCGTGCAGAATCGCCTCGGCGATTTCGATGAAACGATTGTTCTGAAGGCAGCACATGACAAAAACGTCCTCACCCGACCGACTTGTCGATGTCGCACCAAGTTCGGACTTGTACATCTCGCCTTGGACGATGTGCGTGATCATGTCGAGCAAATGCAGTCGGACGAACAGCACGTCATGCAGTCGTACCCATTCATTGTCCTCTGGAGACATGTCAAAGTCGTAACGCAGTGGAGCGCCGGTGATTTCGGTCAGGAGTTCACCAGGATCTAAGTCTTTTTCCTCATCTTCGTTGTCTTTCTCGTCGCTGCCATGGTCTTGCACGCCTGGTTTCGTGACTCGTTTTTGTCTTCTGCGTGAAATTCTCATGGTTGCTTGTTTGCACACCGTCTCGCCTCTTGCAGTTGTTGTTTTCATCGCAAAAAAAAGTCGGCTGCATTTCACTTCTTTTGCTTCCTTGGTTTGATTGGTGTGGCCTTGATTTCAAAGTCTCCAAATTCATCTGGTACTTTCTTTTTGATGCGTTCGACTTTGTACTTGTATTCTTTGTATTGTGGCACTCTGTACCCTGAAGATATCATCTGAAGTGTGAACGTGCCTGTTTTCTTTTTCATTTCTTTGAGGATTCGGCCGCATTTTTTAGCGGCGTTTCCTGGAGTGTCATTTTTGTATTCAGGTAAATCGCGACCGCCCTTGTATTCCTTGGTTTTTTCGAGCGGCTTGCCATTGTAGTGAGTGACTCTGTAAGTTTTTTTTTCTTTCTTTCTCTCGGACACTTTTCCGTCTGGTTTCGCGGTTCTGTTGAACATGGTTAGTCACTGATGTGTGCACACTTCAGCTCAATTTCTAAAAACCCAGAGCATTGTGTCTGGGACCCACACAAAAAAAAAATATATCCTAATGCTCAAATGTGCATGTCATGAGGGAGGTCTCACACACAACCACCGAAAAAAGACATCACGGTCTGTGATGGACAGCACGTGGAAGAAGCAACACAAACAACTCACGACAATCGCGCGAAGCGTTGAAAACCAACAAGTGAGACTGCATCATGAGCTTTTTGACAAGTCTTGTTGACTCCTCAACGATCATAAAACCCATGTGCATGTTGATACACGACGAATTGAAAAAAGTGAACATAGTCATTAGAAAAGGAGACCTTCCCTGCATTGTGCGCGTTGGACTCTTTTCGGACGAGCCAATTGAGACGGTCATGGAAAGCGAATGTATGCAACAATTGCGCAATAGAGTGACAGGCGTCACTGAAGAAAAATTTAACACGGCATTCAAAGCAATACTTAAGAACACGCGCCAGAGCGCAGACTCAATCAAAGCAGTGTTAGGCTATGACCAAAAAAAAGTGAACGAGCTAATCGCGAATAATTGCACAGCATTCAAGCCTTAAATGCATCAAAAGAAGATCACAAGCGATGTTACACATGAAATTTTGTTGTTGTTAACATTCAAGCATTCGAAGAAGAAGAGGGCGTTGCATTGGCTTTCAACATCTGCATGATCTTCTCGAGGGACTTTTACGGCAAGTAGAGGAAGCTGCGATAACAATTAAAGCCAGAAGACGCAGGAGGGGTACACCGGATAATTTCTTACGGCAAGTACAGGAAGCTGCGATAACAATTAAAGCCAGAAGACGCAGGAGGGGTACACCGGATAATTTCTTACGGCAAGTAGAGGAAGCTGCGATGACAATTAAAGCCAGAAGACGCAGGAGGGGTACACCGGATAATTTCTTACGGCAAGTAGAGGAAGCTGCGATAACAATTAAAGCCAGAAGACGCAGGAGGGGTACACCGGATAATTTCTTACGGCAAGTAGAGGAAGCTGTGATAACAATTAAAGCCAGAAGACGCAGGAGGGGTGCACCGGATAATTTCTTACGGCAAGTACAGGAAGCTGCGATAACAATTAAAGCCAGAAGACGCAGGAGGGGTACACCGGATAATTTCTTACGGCAAGTAGAGGAAGCTGCGATAACAATTAAAGCCAGAAGACGCAGGAGGGGTACACCGGATAATTTCTTACGGCAAGTAGAGGAAGCTGCGATAACAATTAAAGCCAGAAGACGCAGGAGGGGTACACCGGATAATTTCTTACGGCAAGTAGAGGAAGCTGCGATGACAATTAAAGCCAGAAGACGCAGGAGGGGTGCACCGGATAATTTCTTACGGCAAGTACAGGAAGCTGCGATAACAATTAAAGCCAGAAGACGCAGGAGGGGTACACCGGATAATTTCTTACGGCAAGTAGAGGAAGCTGCGATAACAATTAAAGCCAGAAGACGCAGGAGGGGTACACCGGATAATTTCTTACGGCAAGTAGAGGAAGCTGCGATCACAATTAAAGCCAGAAGACGCAGCCCCGGGCACACCGGATGATTTCTTACGGCAAGTAGAGGAAGCTGCGATAACAATTAAAGCCAGAAGACGCAGGAGGGGCACACCGGATAATTTCTTACGGCAAGTAGAGGAAGCTGCGATAACAATTAAAGCCAGAAGACGCAGGAGGGGCACACCGGATAATTTCTTACGGCAAGTAGAGGAAGCTGCGATGATGATCAAAGCCAGAAGACGCAGGAGGGTACACGGGATGATTTCTCACGGCAAGTAGAGGAAGCTGCGATGACAATTAAAGCCAGAAGACACAGGAGGGGGTGTACCGGACAATTTCTTACGGCAAGTAGAGGAAAGCTGCGTTGACGATTGACGCCAGGAAACATCACTTTCGTAAATATGCCCCGCAAGTGTCTGGAAAACGCTTGCGTCTTTTGCTCCTTCTAGTCGGTATGGCTATCTCCTCCTTGACATCCTTTCGCGGTCTGTGTTTACGAGTAAGCACTGGTGTGCTTTCATTGGCACTTCTCTGTTGATTTTTACGCGGCCTGCCCCTTTTTCTTTTAACCACTGGCACGTTAACAGTCTGCTCTGCCTCTAACATTGTTCTGCGCTTACGAGGCCTTCCAGGATTTCTTTTTCCTTCCTGTCTGTGGCGTTTCATAGACTTTAGCACCACAGATTCCAAAATCTTTATTCCTCGCTTCAAGTCATGAACGCACGACAACATTTCTCTGAGCCTTGCGTTCATGTTCAGGGGGGGGGGGTAGGCAGCATGCCAAAGAGCCTTTGTGCAATGTGTCCTGACATCCCCACTATTTTTTACAAGCGACAACACACAGCAGTTCTTTTTGATAAAAGCGACAAAATAATCTGCTACAGGGTACCAGCTATGGCATGGTGTCACGAATAGTCATCACAGAGAGGCAATGTTCATGCAGCGACTCGATGATCTAACCCTTTTCGACATCATCGAGTGTCTCTGCTGCAGTGCAACGTGGCATGACAGCCATGATTTAAGACAATAGTGTTCCTTCTGCGTTGGCCTTGCTAAGATGAACATCTATGCGATTGGAGTCCCTACAAAACATTTTTCACAATTTGAAGGTGAGTGAGCATGTTTAGCGTGTCGTAGGACAAAAACCTAGTCAAATTTTACACGAGTGAAATGTGAAATATTTTTTGAAATCGAGGTCATTTTTTCTGAATCCACACAACGATGTTGGGAGATCTCGAGGAAATCCACGCAATGCCATGTTCGTAAATCACTGCTTTGACCGTTAATGCAGTGCAAAATGAAATCTGAGAATTTGAAAAACATTTATTTTCATGAAGGTCAAAACCTAAAGGTATAGGTAGCTTTTGGGTAAAGGTAGCTTTTAGGTAAAGGTACATGTTTTTAGTAAAAGTAGGTTTTTGTCCTACGACACGCTAAACATGCTCACTCACCTTACCTACACTTTTTACCCACACCATGTACCTTTACCTAAAAGCTACCTTTACCCAAAAGCTACCTATACCTTTAGACAACGATGTTGGGAGATCTCGAGGAAATCCACGCAATTCTCAGATTTCATTTTGCACTGCATTGACGGTCAAAACGATACATTTAAATGACATGATGCCATGGAGATTTCCTGAGATTCTCTGAGACATGATCGACAAAGTCATGAGAACGGACTCAAAGTCGAAGCAATTTCAAATTCATCTGACCCTTTTGAAACGACAAAGAAATGACCCAAAATTCAAAATGCGACAAGGAAACATGCACAATTTGAAAAAAACGAGCAACGTTGTCTTCTGATTTGAGAAGTGAATTTCATTGTTTTGTGTGGTCATGACAGATGCAGATTTACGACATGACATTTCAGGCCAAAAACACAAGAAACGACCTTTCATGTCATGATGTGTTTTGATTTCCAAATTGACTGACCGGTCCTTTCGAAATGACCAAAATTGACCTGAATTGCAGAATGGCGACAAGGATGAAAAAACAGTGCATTGGAATTCGCCACCAAATTGCAAAGACGACAAGTCCTCTGTCAGACAATTGTTCAAAATCGGCAAAACAAAACCGCCCGCACTCGTAATCAAAACATTGGATGCTTCATGGAGGTCTAAAATCAGGCAACATTATTTTGTGAAATTTGGTTTCATTTCCAATCGAATTGTCAAATGATGAAAATCTACCATTGTTAGCATTTTGGGCACTTTTTACTAAACGCATGGTGTTGTTTTGAATGTCAAGCCGAACGCCTGTTTGTTGTTTTGATTGCCAAGCCGAACGCACAGTGTTGTTTTGATCGTCAAGCCGAACGCCTGTTTGTTGTTTTGATTGTCAAGCCGAACGCCTGTTTGTTGTTTTGATTGTCCAGCCGACACACACACACACACAATTTTGAGCACATCAAGCAATTTCCAAACTCAAACATCTTGATCGTGTTTCAAATTCCAAAACAATGAACGGTGTGGTCAATGAGACAAATGCTCCTAAACGCAAGCTTGATGAACTTGAGGCAATGCAAAAAAACAAAAAACACAAGCAAAAGCTAAAGCCGCACAAATGCAAATTTCAAGGCTGTGGCTTCTCGACTTCACTAAAGAGCAATTTGGTCACACACGTGCGAGCCGTTCACGAAAAGCTAAAGCCGCACAAATGCAAATTTCAAGGCTGTGACTACTCGACTTCACGCAAGGGCGATTTGGTCACACACGTGCGAGCCGTTCACGAAAAGCTAAAGCCGCACAAATGCAAATTTCAAGACTGTGGCTTCTCGACTTCACTAAAGAGCAATTTGGTCATGCACGTGCGAGCCGTTCACGAAAAGCTGAAGCCGCACAAATGCAAATTTCAAGGCTGTGACTACTCGGCTTCACGCAAGGGCGATTTGGTCATGCACGTGCGAGCCGTTCACGAAAAGCTAAAGCCGCACAAATGCAAATTTCAAGGCTGTGACTACTCGACTTCACTAAAGGGCGTTTTGGTCAGGCATGTGCGAGCCGTTCACGAAAAGCTAAAGCCGCACAAATGCAAATTTCAAGGCTGTGACTACTCGACTTCACTAAAGAGCAATTTGGTCACACACGTGCGAGCCGTTCACGAAAAGCTAAAGCCGCACAAATGCAAATTTCAAGACTGTGGCTTCTCGACTTCACTAAAGAGCAATTTGGTCACACACGTGCGAGCCGTTCACGAAAAGCTAAAGCCGCACAAATGCAAATTTCAAGACTGTGGCTTCTCGACTTCACTAAAGAGCAATTTGGTCATGCACGTGCGAGCCGTTCACGAAAAGCTGAAGCCGCACAAATGCAAATTTCAAGGCTGTGGCTACTCGGCTTCACTAAAGGGCAATTTGATCAGGCACATGGAATGCTTTCACGACATGGGTGACAAAGAGTGCAACTACTGTTCTAAGAAAAGATATCGACTGATTCCACACAAAGACATGCACAAGAACGAAAACATGATTTGCAGACAGTGTCACAACAAGGTGACGGGCAAACTAGAGAGGAAAGAGATCAAGATGCTGAAATTTCTCAAATCAAAGAATTACCCGATCACTTCCCACGATCGACAACTGGCATCTCTCGGCGGTTGTTCAAAGAAGAGGCCTGATGTCACACTGACTGGGATCGACGTAATTGTCGCCATTGAATGCGATGAACATCAACACGAAGCTAAAATGGGTCATGCAAATGCGAAGCGAAAAGGATGGCCGACATCATGGACAATGACTTCGACGGCTTCAAACGCAAAATTTTCATTCGTTTCAATCCCGACAAACGAAGACCACACCACATTTCGCGAAAGTCAAAGCATTCAAAAATCTCATTCAAAGAGAGATTGGAGGCATTGCACGCGCTTCTGAAAGAAATACTAAAGCCCTCACAGAATTCTGACACATCTTTGAGAGAAGTGCATTACATGTTCTACGACGACGACAACCATCAGATTGTCAAAAATGATCATTTCAATGTGAAATTTAACGAATCATCGTCATCGTCATCATCTTGCGAATGAGCGAATAGACAGTTTTGGTGAACTGTGTTTTGGAGTTGGTCACAAATGCTTCTTGTGTTCTCCAACCAAATCTCGAGACCTTGTAAACGCAACTAACGACGGACCAATGAGCGACCTCGTTTGTCCTTGTTTTCATTTGTTTCCCTGTGATCTTCACCCAAGTTGCAAGCTAGCAATGAATCAACTAATTTCTTCTCAGTGTTGACATGTCACAGACAGCATGCACGCACAGGGACTTGTGTGTCCTTGCACGTACACGCTGTGTAGCTTCATGAGGCCATGCAAGGGCACAAAAGTTGCAGCGGCGAAAATGAAACATGCATGCATCCCCTTTGATCCCTTCACATTCGTTTCCTTGTGTCATTTTACATTCAATTCTCTGATTTTACGAGCCACTTTGCCTCCGTCTTGTCAAAGAGTTTTGCCAGGTCGTTGCGACCCTCCTTTGCTACCCAAATGGAATCCTTTTTGGTGTCTGCCGCATTCTTGATCAACAGTTTTGCGATGTTGGTCTTGCCATTCTTATCATTGCTCGCCAAAACAGGAGGGGCATTGCCATCATTTTCTCCAAGCGAAAATTTCAAAAAAATGTTCAAGTTTTCGTCAACGTTCGGTCCACCTGAGTTTTTCTTTTGTTTGTTTTTTTCGATTGGCATCTTCTGATGTCGTGGGTTTTTCACCACGTAAGGTTTGGGAAGTTGCTTGTAAAGTGGTGCCTTTTTGATGTCTTCTATGCCTTCTCTTTGCATTTGAAGTTTGTAAGCTTCGGCTTCTTTGTCGTTCATGCAGTGTCGATGATACGTTCTTTCTGCGCCTCCAAGTATTGACTTGCGTGACCTCTTGTATTTTTTGGGCTTTTTGAGGTAAAGATTGTGTTTTGTACAGCGTGGTCGCCTGTGGCAGTGTGTGCGCTGGTGATGAGATTCGTCTACATTGTAGTTTGTTGGGGTAGAACCGCTGCATTTGATCGTGTCAACAAATTGATTGGACTGTTTTTCATCATCCATTGCGTGTTTGTTGTTTGCTGTTTGTGTGAATTTCAGAACAAAAATTTGATGAAATGTGTCCTCATTGTCGACTAAAAAAAAATGCTTGGTTTAACAACCGAGTATGTGGACTTGTAGAGTCCCTGTGTGTGCACGTTGTCTGTGACACGTGCATCGACTTTCACGTTGCGAAAATGACAAAAACACAATCAATGCACGCGCAAATGTTCATAGGACGTTGAGTGCAACCCTGATGACTGTTAACAGCGTAAATGCGCAATGTTGCTGAGAGGACATGCATCCGACGCACAGATGATGACCCCGATCCGTGTTGACATTGAATGCAGAATTGTGTAGCGCAGGATGCATTTTTTGCATCGATGGCATGTTGCTCACTTTCATTTTTAATCGCAGGATGCAAACTTGCAATTGCTCATTTGTGATGTTTTAGATGTTGCAAAAAGAGGAAAAAAATCACATCTTTCCCAATATTTGGTGCAGACACACTGAAATTATGATCACAAGCAATGAGAGTAAGAGATGGACTGTTTTTTTGTTTAATTCTTTTTGTTGTTTTAATTCTTCTCTCAAACTGTCTGCTTCATCTTCATCATCAATCTTTAATTCGTTCGCTTCTGGTTTCAATTCTTCTTTCTCGTCTTCTTCTTTCGTCTCTTCACTTTCATTCGTTTCCTCATGTCGTTTTGCCTTTGTCTCTGATTTTGCGAGCCACTTTGCTTCTGCCTCGATGAAGAGTTTTGCCAGGTCGTTGCGACCCTCCATTGCTACCCAAACAGAAGCCTTTTTAGTATCTGCCCCATTCTCAATCAACAGTTGTGCGATGTCGATCTTGCCATTCTTATTCGCCAACATGAGAGGAGCATTGCCATCCTTGTCTTTTGTGTCAAGATCAGCTTTGTTCTCAATCAGTGTTTTTGCGATATCGGTCATGCCATTCTTACTCACCAAAATGAGAGGGGCATCATCATTCTTGTCTTTTGCCTCAAGATTAGCTTTTTTCTCAATCAGTAATTTTGCGATGTCGGTTGTGCCATTCTTACTCACCAAAATGAGAGGGGTGTCATCATTCTTGTCTTTCGCATCAAGGTTAGCTTTGTTCTCAATCAGTAATTTTGCGATGTCGGTTGTGCCATTCTTACTCACCAAAATGAGAGGGGTATTGTCATTCTTGTCTTTCGCATCAAGGTTAGCTTTGTTCTCAATCAGTAATTTTGCGATGTCGGTCATGCCATTCTTGCTCACCAAAATGAGAGGGGTATTATCATTCTTGTCTTTCGCATCAAGGTTAGCTTTGTTCTCAATCAGTAATTTTGCGATGTCGATGTGGCCTTTTTTGGTCGCACAAGAGAGAGGAGTGTTGCCATCTTCATCTCTTACCTCAAGGTCAGCCTCATTTTTAATTAACAACTTCACTATGTCAATGTTGCCTTTTTCGCAAGCCTTGTGAAGCATCACCCAATTTTTTATATACTCTTCCAAAATCGCAACTACATCATGTTTTCGCTTTTCTTTAGCCAACACCAGTGCCGTTTTCCCTTCTAATTCAACGAAAGGGTCAGCCTTTTTCTTGATCAAGAGGTGCACAATGTCGACGAGACCTCCAGAACAAGCCAACGGCAAACTCAAATTTTTGGTGTTTGCTCCTTTTTCAATCAACAGCATTGCGGTATCGGTCTTGCCATTAGCACTCGCACAACTGAGAGGGGTATTGCCATCATCGTCTTTTGCCTCAAGATTTGCTTTTTTCTCAATCAACAATGTTGCGATGTCGTTCTCACCATGATGACTCGCCCGATGGAGAGGGGTACTGCCATCTCCGCATTTTGCTCCAACATTAGCATTAGCTCCTTTCTCAACCAACAGTTTTGCGGTGTCGGTGTGGCCATGATAAATTGCAAAACTGATGGGGGTCATACCACCGTTGCTTTCTGCCTCAAGATTAGCTCCTTTCTCAATCAATAGTTTTGCGGTTTCGGTGTGGCCATGACAAATTGCAAAACTGATGGGGGTCATACCACCGGTGTCGGTGTGGCCCTGATAACTCGCCAAAATGAGAGCGGCACTGCCATCGTTGCATTTTGCCTCAAGATTAGCTCCTTTCTCAATCAATAGTTTTGAGGTGTCGGTGTGGCCCTTACTACTCGCCCAACTGAGAGGGGTGTTGCCATCATCGTCTTTTGCCTCAAGATTAGCTCCTTTCTCAATCAACAGTTTTGCGGTGTCGGTGTGGCCCTGACTACTCGCACAACTGAGAGCGGTCCTACCATACTTGTCCTTTGCCTCAAGATTAGCTCGTATCTCAATCAATAGTTTTGCGGTGTCGGTGTGGCCCTGATAACTCGCCAAAATGAGAGCGGCACTGCCATCGTTGCATTTTGCCTCAAGATTAACTCCTTTCTCAATCAATAGTTTTGCGGTGTCGGTGTGGCCCTGATAACTCGCCAAAATGAGAGCGGTACTGCCATTCTTGTCCTTTGCCTCAAGATTAGCTCGTTTCTCAATCAATAGTTTTGCGGTGTCGGTGTGGCCATAACTACATGCAGAAAGAAGAGGGGTTATACCATTCTTTTTTTCTGCCTCAAGATTAGCTCCTTTCTCAATCAATAGTTTTGCGGTGTCGGTCTTGCCATAACTACATGCAGAAAGAAGAGGGGTTATACCATTCTTTTTTTCTGCCTCAAGATTAGCTCCTTTCTCAATCAACAGTTTTGCGGTGTCGGTGTGGCCCTGACTACTCGCACAACTGAGAGCGGTCCTGCCATCGTTGTCTTTTGCCTCAAGATTAGCTCCTTTCTCAATCAATAGTTTTGCGGTGTCGGTGTGGCCCAGACCACTCGCGTAACTGAGAGCGGTCAAACCATTCTTGTCCTTTGCCTTGAGATTAGCTCCTTTCTCAATCAATAGTTTTGCGGTGTCGGTGTGGCCCCGACTACTCGCACAAATAAGAGGGGTCATACCATTCTTTTTTTCTGCCTCAAGATTAGCTCCTTTCTCAATCAATAGTTTTGCGGTGTCGGTGTGGCCCCGACTACTCGCCCAATAGAGAGCGGTCCTGCCATCGTTGCATTTTGCCTCAAGATTAGCTCCTTTCTCAATCAATAGTTTTGCGGTGTCGGTGTGGCCCTCACTACTCGCCCAACTGAGAGCGGTCCTACCATCGTTGTGTTTTGCCTCAAGATTAGCTCCTTTCTCAATCAATAGTTTTGCGGTGTCGGTGTGGCCCAGACAACTCGCACAAATGAGAGGGGCACTGCCAGTCTTGTTTTCTACCTCAAGATTAGCTCCTTTCTCAATCAATAGTTTTGCGGTGTCGGTGTGGCCCTGACTACTCGCACAACTGAGAGGGGTCACACCATTCTTGTTTTCTGCCTCAAGATTAGCTCCTTTCTCAATCAACAGTTTTGCGGTGTCGGTGTGGCCCTGACTACTCGCCCAACAGAGAGCGGTCCTGCCATCGTTGTCTTTTGCCTCAAGATTAGCTCCTTTCTCAATCAATAGTTTTGCGGTGTCGGTGTGGCCCTTACTACTCGCCCAACTGAGAGCGGTCCTACCATCGTTGTATTTTGCCTCAAGATTAGCTCCTTTCTCAATCAATAGTTTTGCGGTGTCGGTGTGGCCCTGACTACTCGCACAACTGAGAGGGGTCACACCATTCTTGTTTTCTGCCTCAAGATTAGCTCTTTTCTCAATCAATAGTTTTGCGGTGTCGGTGTGGCCCTGATGACTCGCCCAACTGAGAGCGGTCAAACCATTCTTGTCCTTTGCCTCAAGATTAGCTCGGTTCTCAATCAATAGTTTTGCGGTGTCGGTGTGGCCATTCTTACTCGCATGGAGAAGCTCCCTGCTTGTCATTGCGAAGAGGAGTTGGGCACACTAAAATCTAAGCCAATAGACCTACACACAGGATTGAGCAACAAGTCCTCAAGTTCACGTTTGGGGGGGGGGTGGTTTCTGAATCAGCACTTGGCCCAGACTCACTGACCTTGCTCACTGATGGCTGTGCTCAAAAGAAGAGAAGGGAAGGGTCTGCCGCTTCAAATGGGTAAGGGGGGGAGTTTCGCAGTCCTGTTTTAGTGAGAGAAAATTCAGTTGCAACTTTCTGGTGTTTTTCTAGAATTTTGCTACAAAATGCAGGTGATTTCCATGATTGGTGTGCTGTCCGAAATTCTGGAATCATCTCGAACATTCACGGACGAATTCGCGAAATCCAAAACAACCAACAACATCCTACAACAACTCTAACAACATCGAGAAAAGATCGTAGGAAATTACGAGCTAAAAAATTGATTTGTTGCCTCAAACCCCATCCCAACCTGTCTACGTCCACCCTGTCCCCTACCCATTTTTTCTTTTGTCCTCATCATGACTATGCAGAAAGTGTGCACCCCTCGATCACTACATGTCATGAGTCCAGAACTAGCGTGGCTTACTCACATCGCCATCAGAGCCGTCAATAGAGCGAAACTATTAGTCAACCTCAGCGGAAGCTCAACTCATCAAAATTCGAAAACATCGATATCGAGAATTACATTCATAGTTATCACTCGTATAAGGGAAGTTCATTTATATCGATTACTACCTAAAGTAAGTCATTAAGCGCTGTAGATCATTCGTACATAGCCCACAGCCTCCAGGAGAGCGAGACGAAGAGGCTGTTCAAGCGGCGTGGAGAATGGCTGATTTTGCAGGAGGTACGAGTTGAGATTTGTGTTT